>JAUPMG010000005.1:3413270-3440760 GCA_031762675.1 Pachysandra terminalis
TGTGAGGTTTATGAGCATGGGGCAGTATTCTATTACCTTAAATAATTTATCATCTGTATAATTTCTTTTCTTTCTTTCTTTCTTTTTTATTTTTTTAAGTTTCCTGAATCTTATATGCACACACAGACTCAGGATTTCTGGTCTGTTTCAGCAGGTTTAGTTTCCTACTGTGAATTATGCCTAGACTCGTCTTTTTTTAGTTTCTAAATTTAACCTTACAATTATACTTAAAGCATTCAATGTCTTATATGTTATTTCCATTTTTTTAAGGTTTTAATTAACTAAGCACTTTTTAAAAAAGGGATTTGTTTTCACATTTTATTTAGTTTCACTTTTTGCTATTGTCAATCACATGCATCGCTCATGCTAACTAGTAGTTAGTTATGGAAGTAGGCTACTTCGATGTAGAAACCTTTTTATGCAGTACCTCTCTCTCTCTCTCTCTCTCTCTCTCTCTCTCTCTCATGTATTCTAGGTTTCTTAGTTAGGATCCCATCTCTTCGTAGTGCCCACATTTAAAAAATGTTGCTCTTGATGCCAAATAGCTCATAAATTTGTTCGCATCAGTAAGCCCATCAAAACTAAAACTATGGATGATTATTAATTTCTAAGGCATAGTATGATTATAAACATAATTTTGTAGGCAATTCAATTGTAGCATTAAAAAAGTCATTTCAAATCCAATTTTAAATGTTTAATAACTGCATTGTGATTGCTGTTATGAGCATGACTGATTAAGAGTATGGAGACAAAAATTAGAACAAATAACAACATAAACATGATGCTATTTCAAGAACTTCTGTATTCTATTGGATTTCTTATCCATACAACTTATCACGTGCATTGTGATTGTATAAACTTCTATATACATCAAAATGTCTAGTCACATTTAAGACATATGCACAGAAGACTGTGTCACCAGCAAACTATATTCTGTATTAACTGTTCAAGTGACTATATTTGCTGAGTATTGTGACAATCAACTCTTGAACAGATTTGTTTTCATTCATCGGGTAGTGAAACCCTCAACCCCCCACACCCACCCACACACACACATACACACCTTTTTAAGATAAAGTGAAGTATGGAAGGTTGAATAAATGGTATAGACTTTTACGAGTTCTTGTGTTCCAGTGTGAGGCCTGTATACTAGCATTTAATTTTAAGGCACATAAAAATGATAACTATTGATTGATTCTAGAACTTTTTTGCAATCTTTTTCCAGGTTGACATCGACTTCGACAAGGAGCCAATTGGAACAGGGAAGGATGGTAAGAGTGTCTATTTCAGGGATATCTGGCCATCTAGTGAAGAAATTGCTGAGGTAGGGGATACTAAGATTGCATATCAATTGTCAGAGTTTTTAATTCATCTGAGTTTGTCTGGTAACTATTACATTGATTAACTATGAGTGTTATACTCTTTAGGCGGTTCAATCCAGTGTATTGCCTGCTATGTTCAAGAGCACTTATGAGGCTATCACAGAGGGAAACCCCATGTGGAATCAGCTATCAGTCCCATCTGGCACTCTCTACTCGTGGGACCCCAGTTCAACCTACATTCATGAGCCTCCATATTTCAAGAACATGACCATGGATCCACCTGGTCCTCATGGAGTGAAGGATGCGTTTTGCTTGCTCAATTTTGGTGACAGCATTACGACAGATCACATCTCCCCTGCAGGGAGTATCCACAAGGACAGTCCCGCTGCAAGGTACCTTCTTGAGCGTGGGGTGGATCGTAAGGACTTCAATTCTTATGGAAGCCGTCGTGGAAATGATGAAGTAATGGCGAGGGGCACCTTTGCCAATATTCGCATTGTCAACAAGCTCTTGAATGGAGAAGTGGGCCCGAAGACGGTTCACATTCCTACCGGAGAGAAACTCTATGTGTTCGATGCAGCAATGGTGATCCCTTCAACCATTCCCTTAAATCTTCTGTCCACTTTCCTTATGAGAGAATACTAAAAAAATAATAAAATAAAAATAGGTGATATCATTGAACTTTTGTGACTGATCTTTATGTGGTAAACAGACAATTCATTGCTGCACTTCTGCTAAAAGCTTGAAAATTTCCTGAACAGGTCGATCCCCACCCACACGTGCGCGCACACACACACTTGGTCCCTTAAATGAGTATGCTTCTTTACTTGAAAGCATCAAATACCCTTCATGATTAAAATTTGTTTGTCAAATCTACCGTACTACCTACTTTTATGGCATATACTGTAATGCATATTCATGGAGGACAAATTGATTTCGAATAATGATTCTCTTGGGGGACCCAAATCATACTTTATGTATGTATTACTTCAAAAAAACAAAAAACTAAGATCCATGATAGAATCCACAAAATATTACGAATCTTGACAGTTTCATTGATGGAACATTCTGTGATTTCTTGTTGTCAATGACATTAGCAAGCATTCTTTCCCAATTGACGGTTCAGTGTTAGATTCTAAATTCATGTCATCAATCTTCTATTTCAGAAGTACAAGGCTGCTGGACAAAATACCATCGTCTTGGCTGGAGCAGAATATGGAAGTGGAAGCTCTCGAGATTGGGCTGCGAAGGGCCCAATGCTACTGGTTAGTCTGCATGCACCACCCTTTGAACAGTATATACCTTTTCCATAGTATGATATGGATGTTTTTGTTCTTTCTTCGACTCTTATTTTTTTTCCTGCTTTTCCTCAGGGAGTGAAAGCAGTCATTGCGAAGAGCTTTGAGAGAATCCATCGTAGTAACTTGGTGGGAATGGGTATTATTCCACTTTGTTTCAAGGCTGGTGAGGATGCTGATACACTAGGCTTGACGGGTCATGAACGGTACAACATTGACCTTCCAAGTAAAGTGAGCGAGATTAGGCCTGGCCAGGATGTTACTGTTACAACTGACACTGGCAAATCTTTCACCTGCATAGCTCGCTTTGACACAGAGGTACTCCCCCAATTTACCTTCATTTGGACTATTGAAGTTAGTATAATTAGGCCGCATTCAGCCGGTCTGGAATAAAATCCCATATTCTCGTAATTACTAGACTTTAGGGAATCTTATGTTTGTGCTTCAAAGACTCTTTAATTGTTATTCTGGTTTGCTGTTGCATGTAATCTGATGTATTTACTTTGATTGCATTCACAGGTGGAGTTGGCATATTTCGATCATGGAGGCATCCTCCCGTATGTCATCCGGAATCTGATTAAGCAGTAAAGCGATTAAAATTTTGGATTAGCGGCCGGCCTTGTTGTGAGCTTGGTGTTGGTAAATGTGAGATGGCAGAGGTGCATCTGTAGACATAAAGATACATCTAGGAAACGATCATTTACCGCATTCCCTACTAGTGAGATTTCTTTCCTTTCGATAAAATAATAGATTTTTGAATAAAAGAAAAAGAAAGAAGTATGCTTCAGCTCCCTCTTAAAGTGGGATGTAGAAATTTGTTGATCAATTTCCGTTGTGAACAAAATGATAACTTCTTCTCTATGTAATGTCAAAAACATTCATGTTCAGATTGATTGCTTGTCTGGAATTAAGGCACTGCTGCATTAGACTTGGATTTCTATTTGCTTGAATAAGATTCATGTCTCCTATTCTTTGAAATTTATGCCGTTCAAGTTCTGTGCTTCACTTGCTACCAAAATGTGTAGCCAGCTTTGTTCCTCACACAAAGGAGACTAATTCAGCCGTCAATGGCTTGACCTCTTTTGATTGGAAACTTCGGTGTTCTTGTACTGCAAAGATAACAAGGGATTGGTTAAGACAAATACAGAATAGAAAGGATTAGGAGCATCATTAATTGTGGTTTTAAGTTATTAACACTGATGTAAGTTGGTTTATATAGCTGTGATGTGAGTGAGATCCTACTCCAATCCAATCAGACCACAAGTGTGAGATGTCTGGTAAGCTCCTGGTTATATTAATACATACTTCCATTCCTGAATAAGACATTATTACCTGTTGCTCGTATCCATATCTGTTAAGAATTTTTTAATGCATAGGCTCGGTTTGGTTGCCAAGAAATCTTAGAAAGTTTGTTTTTGGGTTAGCAAGAAAAAATAAGAAAACTTTTTCATTTATTTATTTCATCCCTTTATCACGAAGTAGAAAGTTTTGGTGGTGAAATGTGTGATTCACACTTTATGGATTTCCAAATACAGGAAAATCTTCTTTCCCTCCTATTCCCATAAGTTCCGACAAACGAAACGGGGCAATAATGTATACATCTCCATAATGAGGTTGATTGAATGTACAAGACTCGGATCGTCTACATCGTGAATCGTCTACCAAGGTTTCAAGTCTCGGGATCAGGGATTGGATTGGTCTCGGCTGATTTCGATCCGGACCAGTGATACAGACGGTCCAAATGAAATCCAATTTTTGTATCGCCTATTTTTCTTTTTAAAATTGACTGGATTGGTCGTCGGACCCAGGTCTTAAGTCTCGGGATCTTGGACCAGACCCGATCCCGATCTGGATCGACAATACCGTCTGATCCAAAAGTTGGATCGTCCTCTAAAAAAAAAAAAATTTGGATTGGCCAGACCGATCGTCTAACCTAGGGTTTTAAGTCTCGGGATCTGGATTGGACTGGTCCCGGCTGATCTGATCTGGATTGGCGATACTGGCTGATCCAAAAGTTGGATCATCCTTAAAAAAAAAAATTGAATAGGCCGGACCGATTGTTGGAACGACGATATCGGTTGCCGGATCGGCAATAACGATTGTCCGACCGACAATACCAGTTAGGATCGGTCGGTATCGGACCGGTCTAGGCTAATACCTATTGGATCGTTGGTTTTATAAATTTAAAAAAAAAAAAAAAAAACTTTGGATCAATGGATCGGTCCAGAACGACCAGTCATGATCAATATCGGTTTGACCGATCCGATCCAAAGCCACTTGATACAATAATTGTTAGTTGTATCGTGGCTTTAAGATCGTACCGGTCTTGGCCGATTCCGATACAGACAAGCCGATCCAGTCCGATCTTTGAAACCATGATCGGACCGGCAATACCGGTTGGGACCGGTCCATGTCGATAAAGTTCGCCAAATAAGCTTCCCGTGTGAGATTCTGTCACAATTGTTCTTATTCCTTCCATTCCCGTGTTCTTTCGAGCCGGAGCCGGAGCCGGATCCTCTGTTAAAAAATACCCTGCTAACAGCACAAAACAACGACATCTGTCCTGTGGCCCCACTGAGCAGTTGACGGACGTTCCTCTGTTTTGAAAGTTGACGGAGCAATTGAACATTTTCAAAATATAACTTAAATTATTTTTAAATTACAGCTGGCTCCCACAACTCAGAGAGAGAGAGAGAGAGACGGTTCAGAAGCTTTGTTTCTCGAGAAACACAGATGCAAGCTTTGCTTAAGAGCTTCGTTAATGGAGGAGCTTTGGGTGGTCACCTGAGGTCTCACATGGCCACCCTTCCTCTTCTCCGGAAGAACAATCATCATCATCAAGAACAGCAACGAACCAGAGTCTGCTTCTTAATTTATCATCTTCTTCTTTCTCTGAAGAAGAAGATAAAGCTCTGTTTTACGGATTAAGAGAGAATCCCAGAAAGAGTTTCATATTGGTAGATCCCGTGTTCTCGTTTGCTGTAGATGCAGGGTCGGTGGTTTAAGACAGGGAAAGCGAGACCGAGTCGTCGAAGAACAACCCATCTCGGAAACGATCTAAGAGGAATAACTCATCTCCTAAATCGGGTGTTTTTTTTTACAGAGAATCAGCTCAAATGGAGAAAACCCATTAAGACCGAGTCGGTTTTGGAGCAAGAACCGGTGAGTTCGGTTTCTCATACTACACCTGAAGAAGGTGTTGCTCTGTGTCTGATGATGCTTTCGAGGGATATTTGGATGAGAAAGGAAGAAGAAGAATAGGAGATGGATGACTCAGACGAGTTGAAATTTTGTCAGACTCAATAGTCGGACTCGGCTAAGTTCCAGTGTAGAACATGTAAGAAGGTGTTCAAGTCTTATCAAGCTTTGGGTGGACACAGAGCGAGTCACAAGAAAGTCAGAGGTTGTAATCCGTCTTCTTCTGTTCGAATCCATGAAGTTGAATCGAAGCAAGGTAATGTGGGTAATGTTGCTGTGATCGATCAGAGAAGAATCCATGAATGCCCAGTTTGTTTCAGGGTGTTTGAAGTTGTGGGTGTGTAACTTATGTTTTGAAAAGGTTTAATTGTTCCGTCAACTTTCAAAACAGAGGAACGTCTGTCAACTGCTCCGTGGGGGTCACAGGACAGAGGCCGTTGTCTTGTGCAGTTAGCAGGGTGCTAACAGGGTGTTTTCTAACAGAGGATCCGGCTCCGTGTTCTTCTGGGTTCTTCTGATAAAATCTAGTGAGACCCACTTTTTGGAATCAAAACAATGAACATGAGTGAGTGGAAGCCTGGAGTGACAATGACAGGTGCGTGGAACGCAAGCTTTGTATAATTACATAAAAAAAAAAGCATGCACCTGCCACGAACACGTCTAGGCTGATCCTAATCGTCCATCTGATTCATTACTACCGTCCATTTTCTTCGTTCCACCGACTAATCATCCCTGTATAACTCAAGTCCACAGAATCAAAACTACGGTTAGATTTTTGTGGTTAAGATAAACCGCTTTTCAAACTCTATATAAAGCCTCCAAGGACTCTCTCTGTAATCCCCAACAGATCCAATCTAACCTGGTTGTGGTGGTTGAAGCTTTTTGAGCTAGGTCAGTCTCTGTTCTTTGTTTTGATCTTGTTTGTTCGGTTGATGGATCTTTTGATTGCTATATTGATTTTGTTTTAGTATGTTTGGTTTTGATATTGTTTGTTCGATTGATTGTTTGGTTTGGAAATTGAGTTTTTCTTCTTTTGTAGAAGTCCGATCACGAGCGTCCTGGAAGAGGTGTTTGATCGGTTGTTTTATATGAATTTGTGAAATAATTGTTTGTTATGGATTTTATTGTTCTTTTCATGATCACATCTCCTCCTTTTTTTCTGGTTGGTGAAGCTTTTATGGATCCTTTTCTATATTTTTCAGATATGATTTGGCCTTTATTGCATCTTAAATTCTTACTTAATATTGGATTGATATTGTTTTTATCCAATCTATATATCTTCATGAAAATATAGTGACTATATTGGTGTGTTATGAGCTTAACCTTTGTTCTAAAAGCCCCAGGACAAATGAAAACTCAGTTTGGTCAAGCACTGAGTATATAGGATCGAAATATTCCATCACCACTCCGTACCGGTAGCCTTTTCTTTATTGACGGTTCCACTCACCTATTTGTATTCAATGACTTAGCACTATGTATTCTCATACATAGTACTAAGGCATTTTAATCCAGTCTATAAGTCACCCCGTGATGTGGTGTCAGCTTTGATAGTAATACTATCATTACGGGTTTAACCGCTGTTCCAAAAGCTCTAGGACTTGTGGAAACTTATTTGGTTAAATCCTTAACATTTAGGATCGTGACGTGGTGTCATATTGCGTTTACTGTAATAATCTTCTTGTTGTTTCACAAATTCTTGTGCGGAATGTTTGCTCCTTCCAGGAGCAAAATCATACATTCTTCATTGGTTCATGTTTGACTGCTTATACATCATAGCTGATTGCTCATTTCAATTGTCTTTCGCTGTTGCAGTCAAATAAGCAGAACAACTTGGTATCATCGTGTATTCATCAGACATTGTGTACATGGTTGAACTCGACATTCAGATCCCAACTGCCTTTGGTAAGCTTCCTCCACTTTTTATTTTTAATTTTTTTAATATTTATTTTATTTTTAATTTTGGGTTGCCTGATATTATAAGATTATCCACAGTTTGTCTGAAGATCTGAAAATGCCTAAAAGCTTCACTTATTCCTTGCATATGTTACTATAGTGTTTAATCTCGAATCGTCCCGGTCCGAGATAGAGTTGGATGCCGATCCTGTTGGGGATCCCACATCGGTTGTGGATGGGGTTGGTGGTTGGTTTATAAGTGAGGGAAAGCCTCACCTCTTGAGCTAGTTTTTGGGGTTGAGAAGGCCCAAGACTACCCAACAGATCCATGGCCCAATTATTATTATTTTTTAAATCATAAAATATTTTAGTTGTGTGACGATCCCTATCAGATCGTTTGATCTGACGGTTCAAAACTGAGTCCAGGCTTGGTCAAACTTTACCATTTTTTTTGTATCGGCTTGGTATTGTGACTTGTTCGGAGCCGATCTAGAGTTCTGATCGGCCGATACTTAACACTATGCTACAAACATAATCATTTTTTTTTTAAATTAATCGTTAGTAGGGAATTACCTTTACTTGATGCAAACAATAAATTGTAATATCATTGATATGAATACATGGAAAGAGGAAATACTATGTGGTGTTTGTAGGGGTGTCCAACAGGTCGGGCCTATGCTTTTGTATATAATCTGGCCAATGAGTCATCCATGTTGTGCCGTGCCAGTCCTTGGTTCAGTTATGAACCCGGGACACGGCATGGCACTTTAAACTTATCGTGTCGGGTGGGCCGGGCCGTACATCCCTATGTTTCCTGTGCAAAAAGATGGAAAGATGATTTTGGTTCTGAGTGTTTTGGGTAGTGGGTGTAGATCCATTTGCTGAGGCTAAAGACTCGGATGCCCCTGGGGCGAAGGAGTATGTACACGTCCGTATACAACAGAGGAATGGGAAGAAGAGCCTGACGACGGTGCAGGGGCTGAAGAAGGAATTCAGCTATGAAAAGATCCTCAAGGATCTGAAGAAGGAATTCTGCTGCAATGGTAATGTTGTGCATGACAAGGAACTTGGCAAGGTAATGCAAACCTCCACCACCCAGAAGCTGGTGGTTTTATGTAGTTTTGGTGTACTGGGAATTGGTAATTTATCTTTCCATTCTGTGCAGATTATTCAACTCCAAGGCGATCAGCGGAAGAACGTGTCGAATTTTCTTGTTCAGGTATAGGAAATTAAAAAACCGCCGTGCGGTTATCTTATTTTAGATTTCCATTTATTTGATTGTATGTGCTGAACTTTTTCTTACAGTGGATTATTGTGATTTTTTCTAGGCTGGTCTTTTGAAGAAGGATCAGATCAAGATTCATGGCTTTTGAACATTATAATTTGCTCGTGGGGTGTGAGCACTGATGCTAAGTTATACTAGTGTGAGGGCATACGTACTTAAGAAGCAGCCAGATCTTTGTTAGTTTGACGACCTCTTGTATTTGTTTCTTTGGTTTAAGTATTTAGTTTGTTCAATGCCGAACAGTTTCCTACTTAATGGCATGCATTGAAGTCTTAAGTTGTATTTCTGGTAATAAAAATAAGAAATGCTTTTGCAGTGAAATATCTCTCCAATATCAGTTGTCTTGTTATATTTTGGCTATGTTTTGTTTTACCAATTTCGCACACCATCTTTTGTAGTGAGAGTGGCACCACCATATTTTTTGTAGTGATAGTAGCACTTCTGGTGGTTGCACCACCACCACCACTACCATCACCACTACCAACTTTTGTAGTGAGAGTGGCATCACCATCTTTTGTAGTGATAGTGGCACCACTTCTAGTGGTTGCACCACCACCATCACTTAAAATATGAGAATCTTTTGACCGTGTATTTGGCCTTCCTTTTTGGAAAGAGAAGCGATTCCTTTAAAATTGATTTTTATGAAACGCTTCATAAGAACTACTTCAGAGAAATAAATGATGTTTGCTTTTTGAAAAGAGAAGCGATTCCTTTAAAATTGATTTTTATGAAACTTCACAAGAAGTTCTTATGAATTGCTTCATAAGAACTTCTTGGGTTCAAGTTCATTAAAATATTTTTAAGTTTATGTTTGGTTTGTAAAAAGCTTGGGGTGCAAAAAAAACTGAAAGTAGTACTAGGTGCATTATTATTACAGTTAATGTTGATGTTTATTATTATATATAATATAATATATTAACATGTGTATTTTAGTACTAATTTTAGATATAAAAATATGGATGTATTAAAGTGTTTATTATTATATATTATAATATGTTAATGTGTGTATTTAGTATTAATTTTAGATATAGAAATATGGATGTATAATCTTATATACAAGTCCAGTAAAGCTTATATCGATCTGAGTTGAGTTTACCCAAGCTTGACTCAAACTCGTTAAGAAAATTGCTTTTTTTCAAGTTCAGATTCAGGTCGAGAGCCTAATTATAAGGCTCAAGATGAGAAGACAAAAGAGATGAAAATCATATCCAACGGATAGCCCTAGTTGCATTGCTATAACTACAGTTGGCAAGAACTACGATAACGATTTCACAGTCCAATTGGTAAGACCAACCACAATAACGATTTCGCATGCAAATCGTCATCATCGTCACCATGTTTCTAAAAAATATATTTAAAAAAAAAATTCAAATTCCGAGTTTTGGCAAACCCTAATCCATAGAGTCGGGGTTCGATCATCAAACTAGTTAGAGATGACAATGGGGTGGGTTCGAGACAAATTTTGACAAACCCTAATCCACTCTTAAAGGAGCTCTTAATGGCAAACCTGTTCCTAACCCTATTGGGGCGGTAGGAGGGTGGGTTCTATCCAGTTACAAGGTATTTCTAAAAATAAATACTTTTGAAATTAAATCATTAATTTTTAAAACATATTTGAAACATAAATAATTAACAACGAAGACAAGTTAAGGAAAAATTGACTCAAACCTTAACCCAACTCACGGGTTACCAAACACTAACCACTAGGGACGGGGATCCCAGGTTTCAAGGATGGGACTGCTTCGGTTCGTATCGGGATCTGCCAAGACCGTCGGGTCCCAAACCACAATACAATGGCTATATCGTGAGGCTTTGGATCAAACCGATCCAACTGATACCGATATGGATTGGCCGGTACAATCGATCTAGTGATCAGTTCAACAGATCCAATGTTTTTTTTTCTTTAATTTATAAATTGAATGGTCCAGACTAGTAGCGATCTAGGCTGGTTCGGTACCGACTAGTACTGCCAATCCAACGACCGATTCGGCCAATCAAATTTGTTTTTTCTTTAAAAACTGGGTGATCCATTTTTGTACCGGATCTGGACCGACTGGTACCAGCCAATATTGCCAGTCCGGACTGGGATCGGCTGACATCGGTCCGGCCTCAGATACCAAGACTTTAAACTTTGGTGGGGCCGCGGAGGGCGGGTTAACCCGCCCATTGCCATCTCTAGGCCTGGTCTTCTTTTTCTTTTCAAACCATTGCTTCTTATACCAGTCCTCACACAGTTACACAAGAAAGAGAGCGAGCTCGGAGTCTGTCAATGGAGTTCGAGAAGAGAAAGGCTGCCACACTTGCAGCCATGTCTTCAACAGAGGTAGACAAGTCACCCAAGGGCACTTTAGACACTCCCATAATACCTCTCCTCAAAACCCTAAACCTAAACCCCTCTTTCTTCACCACCAGCTCCTGCTCCGGCCGTATCTCCGTCCTCTCTCAACCCCCTCCCACCACCACCACAACCAATCCCAAGAAGAAAGCCAGAGGTGGCACTTGGCTCTTCATAACCCACGACCCGGCCGACGCTGACTCAGTCATCGACCTCCTCTTTCGATCCCAAACTCAGGAAAGCGATCTGGTTTTCAGGTTCGAGCCCTTCATCCTTGCCGTCGAATGCAAAGACGTGTCATCAGCTCAATCTCTGGTCTCCACCGCTATTTCTTGTGGGTTCAGGGAATCTGGCATTACCAATGTAAATAAGCGTGTTATCATTGCAATTCGATGCTCAATTCGATTGGAGGTTCCGTTGGGCGAGGCCGGTCGGATTATGGTGTCGCCTGAGTACGTTCGGTATCTCGTCGGCGTCGCTAATGAGAAAATGGAGGCAAATAGAAGGAGAACAGAAGGGTTTTTTCAGGCATTGCAGTGTGGTTTATTGTCTAATGAAGTATTGTATCATGGAGAAATCCCTGAGACTGAGAAGAAGAATTTGACTGGCAATGAAGAGGAAGAGGGTGTTTGTAGTGCTGAAAATGAAGAGAATATTAGGTCAACCGAATCGATTGTTGTAGATTTCGATTCGGAGAGTACAGATGCTGATACCCATTTAGGTAAATCTATTTAATACATACACACTTGTAATTCTCTTACTTATATCTAATACATACACACTTTACTGATAAAAAAAACAATTAGTTTACACTTGGAGTCGGCTATGAGTTACTATCTTTTTGCATTATTAAGGATGAACTAATTTCTCATATTCAAGAGGAGGTGCCTTGTGTATACCATTTGTAGATGATGTGGTTTTGGTAGACCAAACTAAAGAGGGAGTAGATGCAAAACTGGAGTTATGGAGGGATACATGGAATCAAAAGTTTTAAAATAAGCGAGTTAAGATCGAATATATGTAATGTAAATTTAGCACATATAATAGTAGAGGTGAAGCAATGGTAAAAATTGAGAATCAAGATATTCCTAAAAGCAATCAATTTCACTATCTTGGATCAATTATCCATAAAGAGGGGATATTGATGAGGATGTTGCACATAGAATTAGAGTTGGATGGCTTAAATGGAGAGGTACTTCTAGAGTGTTATGTGATTGACGTGTTCCACTCAAAATAAAAGGAAAATGATATAGGATAGCTATTGGGCCTGCTATGATGGAATGTTAGGTAACAAAGAAGAAATATATGTACAGGATGAGCGTTGTGGAGATGAATGTGTGGGAAAACTAGGAAAGATAAGTAAGGAATGAGCATATCTGAGAGTTTCTAGGTGTGTTGCTCAAATAAGAGATAAAATAAAGGAAAGTAGGTTAAGATTGTTTGGGCATGTAAAGTGAAGACCTAAGGAGGGAGATGTGAGAAGGCAGAGGAGATAAAAAAGAACCTGGATGAAGTCGGTCAGAAAGGATTTAGACAACCACAATCTGATTGAAGATATTTTTTTTGATAAATTGGGATGGAGGAACAGAATTCATGTTGCTGATTCCTACTAATTGAGATAAGGTTTTGTTGTTATTGTTGTCGTACTGCATCCAGTGAGATTTTGTCAAGGCAACTTAAGGCAGTTTCATGGTTGTTCTCTCAATACATAAGCTTTATGGGTATTGTTTGGACAAGCACAAGATTAGCTAATTTGAAGTGAAGTAGGCTCAATACTTTCATTGAGAAAAGGTGATCATCTTTTGCAAATTTGATGCCAGCATCATTATGATGTTTGTGGGGGATGTGATAATTTTGAGGCTTGAACTTGCATACATATACAATATGCACTTACTTTCAGCTAAAAGATAGTCTCATTTGCATTTTTTGCATATACACTAAGAAGCTTTAGTGTTTTGCCAATGATCAGAATAGTTTGTTATTTCATATGCAACTTATGTTTGTCTACACTATTAAGTTCTTTTTCCCATGTATCGGTAAAATATCTCCTCTTTTATTCATTTGTCCCTTGAGTTTTTTCACTTTAATCTTAAATCTTAATTGAGAATTTATAACTTCATATGAATTTGTTACCATATTTTTGTGGTTTCATGAAGGAAAATGTTTCTGCCTCTCAAAACTGGAAAATAGTCATCATAGCTTTGAATACATTTGTTTATGTTATATTTATCCATTCTAAAGTGGATGTTTCCTGGTTCTGAAAGCACGAAAAGTACCAGCCTGCTCAAACTGAAATGTATTGGCTGATATGGTTTATTTCCGCAAAAACTGATCCGAAACTTAAGTACTTTGTATCGGCTGATACTTCATCAATGCATTCTGATTCTTCAATGGCATGGTTGATATATTCTGATACCCGATATTTGCCGATACATTTTGGTTTTGGCAGGTATCCGTATCGGTCTTGGCATTCTGAAAATCAAGAGTTTAAACAATGAGTCTGCCACGCAGTGAGGATAGATTTTCCTCAGGTATTTGTGTTTAGGATGGGGACAAAGCCAAGAAAAATTCATTGTATTGCTAAGGATGCACTTTAATATGAATATGACCATTGTTGCAAAATTAGTAGGTGTTTTATTGCGGGCCATATTACTTTATTGTGATGGTGAGTTTTAAATTTGTTATTTGTTGGCAGGGTTACTAAGAGATTCTGAATGCAATATTTCCATTGTCCAGATGGCGATTACTGGAGAACCTGTTGAGAAGCTCTTTCTCTGGGGTCACTCAGCCTGTACTTTAAGGAACACGAGTGGGACAAAAGTTCTAGTGTTTGGCGGTTTTGGCGGTTTAGGAAGACATGCACGAAGAAACGATTCTTTAATGCTTGACCCATCGTGCGGGATACTGAAAACAATTAGCGTCAATGGACCTCCATCTCCACGTTTAGGTCACACTTCTGTGGCTGTTGGAGAATATATTTATGTTATTGGTGGCAGGGGTGGTCCTGTGGAAATTCTGAATGATGTCTGGGTTCTAAACACAACAAAGAATGAATGGAGGTTACTAGAATGTTCCGGGAGCACGTTCCATCCTAGGTGACGTATTGGTGATGTATGCCTGTTTAGTTGCATAATACAGTTACAAGTGTCTTGAAGTGAATTTTGACTCAATAATATTTATCTTATATTGGGCTTGCTGCCAGCCTCATCCAAATTACTGTTTTGTCATCTGCATGACCTATATAAATTTTAAAGCTATGAAGATACGCTGGTTCAGAATCTTGTAATTTTAAATTATACTAGTTCCATTAATCTCTTATCTTTTCATTGCATGAATCATTTTGTTGAGAACATTTCTGTCTTGTTTCAATCACTTAGAAATGTTGTTGTTTGTTTTGCCCTAATTAATTGAATATTTATGTTACACAGGCATCGGCATGCAGCGGCCGTTGTAGGTTCAAAGATGTATGTATTTGGTGGACTTAACAATGAGTTTTGTTTGTCGTCCATGCATGTCCTTGATACAGAAAAATCACAGTGGAATGAGATAACTATGCAAGGAGAATGGCCATGCGCCCGCCATTCCCATTCATTGGTGGCAAATGGGTCTACATTATTTATGTTTGGGGGCCATGATGGTGAGAAAGCATTAGGTGACCTATACAGTTTTAGTGTTAACACTTGTGCTTGGAAGAAGGAAAAGACATCAGGGGAAAATCCTTATGGAAGGTTCTCGCATTCTATGTTTGTCTATAAAAATTATCTTGGCATTTTTGGGGGATGTCCTGTGCGACAGCACAATCAAGAGGTGGCATTGCTTGATATGCGACTCCGTTTATGGAAGCATGTGACTCTCAACTCTATTGGCAAACACTTATTTGTTCGTAGCACCGCTAGTGTTATTGGTGACGACCTAGTTATGATTGGCGGCGGGGCATCTTGTTATGCTTTTGGAACAAAGTTCAATGAGCCGGTGAAAATGTGTTTGCTCCCTTTAGTATCATTTAAGGATGTTCTTTTCTCTTCTGACATTGGAGAAAATTGTGTTGACCAGCAACCTGAACAGATAATAGAGAACAATGGCAGTGAGTTTCTAGCTCCATTGGATAAAGCCATGCAAGCCTTCACTGAAAGTTTAAGCTTAAATAATGAAGATGAAGTACCTGATGTAAATTTGGAACATCAGATGGTTGCAAAGCATTGGGTTATACAACTCGAAAGAAAACATGCAAAGTTGGGGAAGGACATTTTAAAGAAATATGGGTGGTTAGATCTTACAAGGAAGGTTTATTCACGTGAAAATGGATTGTGCATTTGCTTACCAGTTACGGAAAATTTTTCCATCGCTTTTCATGAAAAGGAACTTAGTTCAATGGATACGTTTGATTGTCTTGGTGGTGTTGATTCACTAACTCCATTTCCAAGTGAGGGGTTTCTGTTAAATGAGGTTTCTTCTTCAAGTTCATCAGCTTTGAATATTCTGTTGGCATGTGGTTGTTCTATGCTCACAGACGAGGTAGTCAGTCTCAAGAAATTTCCAAGGTCTCCGCAAAAGGTAATGAGCGAAGCAGTTGGCACTTTGATAAGGCATAAAGGCTTCGATCTGCATCTGTTAGAGCAGCTACCTACAAGGTTTGTGGTTCATAATTTCGTAGTGTGGATATTGCTTGGTCCTCTTTTTTCTTTTTATTAGTATATCTCCTTGTAAGCGTCAGTATTATGGAAGGTTTGGGTTTCATCTTTTAATTGATCACATTCTTGAATTGATATGCTTTAGGTAAAAGCAGCATAGGAATTTAGTTTGTTTTTTCATCGATGTATTTCATGTACTATGATATATTTTAGACTTCTTGTATTTGTTGCTGTTTTAGGTGGGAGCGACTTGGGGATATCATTGTTCTTCCAGTGACATCCTTTAAGGATCCCATATGGGACTCAATTGGGAAGGAACTTTGGTCTACTGTTGCCAAATCGCTTAATGCTCATCGCCTTGCTCGGCAAGTATGAAGCCGAAACTTAGATTTTATCCGTTTGGTTTCTTCATGGTGTTTGTTTTTCTTTCCACTTGTTTGACAACAGTATATTTTGGCCTTCCTCTCTGGTGAATGTTTTATTGTATGCAGTCGTATTAAAATGCAAATACAGTGTGTAGTAAAAAAGGAAGACATACTTGAAAATAGTAATGTACTTATATGACATTTATTAAACTTATATAGAAATATGCATCAATAAACATTTAGATTGAAGATAAAAACGTAATCCCTGAAAGGCATCATGAGCTTTTGAATTTTGAAATCAGGTGTCAAAAACCATCCATAATTGTTCAAAAAAAATAAATAAAATAAATTTAAACCCTTTACTCAAGACGTCATTCTAAATCAGTTTAATCTACAGTACCCATCCCTGCACGCTAACTTTTCTAAATCTATTTTTCATATCTGCTTCTCATGATAACTGATTGAGAATATTTTTTTTTGCCTGAGATACTTTTGTAAATATAGCTAGAGTTGTACTTACAGTTTCTTGCTCTAAGTAGTATTTCACTGGTATTCCATTATCCAGATGTGCGCCCTACCGCTAATATATCTATGTACTGGCATTGATGCACAAACATGTAGCCAATATGATGTCATAACATGGTTTGTGAACACAATGCCATCTAAATGACCATCAAATGTGGGAAATGGGAATATGATGTCATTATTCACTGGTTCATGACTCTAGTATCTTATATGTAATAATTGAAGTGCAAGTTAGAAAATTAGAATACCAAATATTATTTCCTAATCTCAATATTCAACTTTAATTTCTTGCAAGTTTCCTGATAGAAACTAGCACTAGAAATGAGGTTGCAGTATGCCTAAAACCAACTTTTAAGTAGATCAGCATCGTCAGATATTCATTACATGTACTTGCTGACTATTTATAGGGCCGAGTTGCATCAACTGGAACAAGGGACAGTACTTTGGAGATCCTTGTGGGAGATGATGGCTGGGTTGGTCATCGTGAAAATGGAATTCTATACTCTTTTGATGCAACCAAGTGTATGTTCTCCTGGGGAAATCTTTCTGAGAAGGTTCGCATGGCCAGGCTGGACTGTAGGAATGAAGTTATTGTCGACTTGTTTGCTGGAATCGGATATTTTGTGCTGCCATTTCTTGTCAAGTATGTACTGTAATAATCTATGTTTCATTTCTTCAAATTTTCTTGATTAAACAATCTATTGTTTACCAAAAAGTATGGGTTCTGATATTCATGAGGAACTTTTAATGTTGTGAAGGAAAGATTCCTCTCATACATTGTTTCAATGTTCCATGCAATTAATCTCTGATTTACCTATTTTTGCTTTACTGCAGCACAAGTATTAGAGAAGATTATATGAAACTTTAGTGGCAACAAAGTGGATGTAGGAAAGTCAGTGGTCATTTGTATGAGCCATCCAAATATATATAAAGTTGACCTTTGGCTTGGATATTTCCTATTTTGGATCATGGAACAGTGAACCTTGATCGGGCAGCTCGTGTATTCATTAGATTTCATTTTTTGTACCTGTACCTTCTTGTAGTATACCTGATGTAATAGCATTGGATTTGCTATTGGTGTAATTCGCTGTTTTGACAATGTACTGTCAATCAGGGCTAATGCAAAACTGGTTTATGCGTGTGAGTGGAATCCCCATGCAGTTGAGGCTCTTAGATATAATGTTCAAGCCAATTCTGTGGCTGATCGATGTGTTATACTTGAAGGAGATAATCGGCTTACTGCACCAAAGGTATGGATCCCAATATTTTGTTATTGCTGTGAAATGACCTTTTTGTTATTTTTTTTTTTACCTTCTCTTCTTTTAGACTAAGTTTCGGGAGTTCAATCAAAATCATATGAATCTGATTCTGAGCTTGACTCATCAACTAAAAAAAAAGTTGTTCTTAGTTCTGGCATCATCTAACTTACTAACATCTTTTTAACATTGTCTTAATATTGATCTTATTACAATTGCTCTTTTAATTTAATGCAATACCTCTTCTTCTTTTTTTGATGAATAATGCAAAACCTCTTTTCCAATGATGTGAGAGGAAGCAGAAGTATACAATGATTTTCTGAATAGAGAATGTGTGTGTATACAGATAGATAGATCCTCAATTCCAAAATCAACCTGATCAGCTGATATAAGAAATCTTTTGGGTAGATGCATCAAATGGTTGGTACTACTCAGATGTTTGCTCAAATGTTTGTATGTAATTAATAGAATGCCCAACGGTCTATATGTCTAGCTTAGGTATCGTTGAAGTAATACGTCTCAAACCATATGAACTTGTGTGTTTCTACTCTAATTCCCTTTATGCGTAAAAACATGAATTATGATGATTGTAACTCCACTAATGTTGACTGGGTGGTAGATTTCTGAATAGTTACCGATGAAGTGATCAGGTTTCTTGCATCAGGATTCTTTGATTGCTGGAACTAACCTTACTGAGAAAGAAATAACCTATGATGATCAGATTGTGGTTTGCTCACTAGAGATATCTTTTCTGCAACTAATTACTTTCTTCTGGTTGGTTGTGGCAGGGAGTTGCTGATCGTGTCTGCCTTGGTCTCCTGCCAGCAAGTGAGTGTAGCTGGTGTACTGCTGTGAGAGCATTAAGGTAATCATTATGCCAGTTATTGTTATGATACATGTTTTCTACTTGTCACAACAACTTTTCTTTCTCTCCTTTTCTGCCGTTTAGCATCAATTATGGCCTCGAGTACTGATGTTTCCAAATACAACCTTTCAATATAGAGGTATGTGGGAGGGACTAGGTATTTGGGTATACTTTCCTTTTTGTGGTGGATAAAGCACATATTACCATTGTTTCTACACAGTACCTGAACCAATTGAGCTATGAGTTCAGACATAAGATTTGATTATGATGCAGCCTGTTGGAGTTGAACCCATGACAATGTGTTTTTATGAAACTTTGGGTCGAAGATAAAGAATTACTTAATCCCCTCTGGAATCGTTAGTGTTGGTTGCAGATGCTTCTGATACTTTCCCTTTCTCTCTGATGGTTCTGGGTAAGTCCTTTTTCAAATAATAGAAGCAAAGTCTTCGAACACCAAATTTCCTTCCTTGCAGGAGCAAACAACTGGAAAGAGAGCCATTCTCGAGGAAACCAGAAAGCCTCAAATATTTTTACCTTCTCATTTGATTTAGTCTCAACCAGAAAGACCTTGTTCTTGTTCTCTATAGATGTTTACTGAAAAAAGGGTCTTCCCCTGTTCTGGTTTATGGCATCCTAAATGCTCTTACAGAGCCAAATTGATCATTCCTTCAACAATGCGGATGAAGCTGTTTCATTCCTTCTTGCCAAGGTTTTAGGTATCAATTTCGTATCAGATATCAGCCCACAAAAATGAGTCATATCGGCTGATATGGTCTGGTATGGTTCCTGGACTCAAAATATCCAAAGTAATCAGAAAAAATTCTAAAAAAGTAGATTGTTCTTTTCATTAAAAAATGGGGGAAAAAAATACTAAAAAATAAAGCATACATAATTTGCAATTTCAATGCAGGTGAACCATAAATAGTATATAAGAAGCTCAATTTATCACATACTACATATAGAGTATCATGACAAAGAAACAAGTGCCAAGTCAAAAAAATGCATAATACATTTGTAAGTGAAATAACTTCAGGAAAAAAGGATGAGAGGGGGAGCTATAATGTGCTCAAATCAGTGAAAAAAGAACTTTAAAGCACATCTGGAAAAGAGAGTTCCGCGACTGTTACGACTTGTCGATACATATCGGTGAATCGTATTAAATGTTTAAGATATCAGCCGATACGAATGATACAAGACAGATATAGGCCGTAGGTATCATTGTATCAACAGATACCTTATTGTCCCTTAATTTTAATGATATCGGTGGCTGGTCTCGTATTGGCCACCTCAAATTCTGATACACATTGTCCGATACATAACGGTATTGATTGATACTTAAAACCTTGCTTCCTGCTGTTATTTTACTCTCCCTTTGAGATTCTTCCTCAAGTTCATATGATTTTGCTTCAATGTTGAAAATCTTTTTCCTCTGAGCTGTTCCCGTGCTGTCTTTCCCTGGTATTGCCCTTGTTGCTGCACTGGGTTTGGTCTAGGTATTGGCGGATGAGCTGTGGTATTGATTGAGCAGGAAATGAATGATGGAGTCTGAGTGTAATGGAAGTTTGTAGGTTCAAAGAGTAAGTGCTGGTTATAATTGTAACAGTAGGGTAGAGGATTGGGCTCTGAGCTGTTCCCGTGCTGTCTTTCCCTGGTATTGCCCTTGTTGCTGCACTGGATTTGGTCTAGGTATTGGCGGATGAGCTGTGGTATTGGTTGAGCAGGAAATGAATGATGGAGTCTGAGTGTAATGGAAGTTTGTAGGTTCAAAGAGTAAGTGCTGGTGATAATTGTAACAGGTGGAAAAGAAGGTTCGGTTTGATGCAGAAACAGGTGGGGTGTAGAGTAAGGAAAAGGTGGACTTGATGGTTCAGGAGAAATCTGCTAAGGCAACCAAGGTGGTGATGCATCTAAAGGTACTTTCTGATGAGATCTACTGAAGAATGTTGACAAAAGTGTAGCAACAAAAAAAGATGAAACCGCTTAGAGGACCTACCCATCTGCATGGAGTAAATTGAATTCCTGGTGCTCCAGTGATTGCAATTTTTGAGATGGATTCCATAAAATGCTGTCAATTCAAGCATTTTTCATCAAAGTCTCTGCAAAAGAAACACAAATATATGGTGGTTTCGAGTTCCAAACCCATCTACTCCAGCCATAGCAAGGCGGAATAGCCAGGAAAAAAAATGATCAGAAGACTGCAATAACATACTCACCTATAACCTAGAGAGATTGTAGGAACCTGCTTTCGTCTTTTAGGAGCATTTTCTCAGTGTTGTTGCTCTCATCTTTCAATCTAGCCATCAAGGGTTCATATTTACTTTTAATTCAATAGATGTTACTGATTTGCCCCTTATGTTTTAGTTTCTCATGGTCTTTGTATTCTTTGTCTATGTAGATTAGGAACGACCATTTGAAATTTCCAATTAGTTTCTATTTTCTGATTGTATTGGATAAATACTGAATCATGCAGGATTGAGGGTGGGATTTTGCATGTGCATGGGAATGTGAAGGAATCAGAGGAGGGCTCATGGTTAGAACATGTTGCCAAATCAATAGGTGACATCGTTAAATCTGAAGGTATCATCTACTCAACCTATGAATGATAGTATGGGTTTTACATTAATATGCTTTCAAGCAGAGTATCCAGAAAAAAATACTTACCATGAACTTTTTGAAACTGTTATTTTAGGTTTTTGTTGGGAGGTTTCAGTACAACACTTAGAGAGAGTGAAATGGTATGGGCCACACATTCGCCATCTTGTTGCAGATATAAGATGCAAAGAGATCCGGAGTTAGCACTTGAAACAGGTATGTAGCTTTAGTTAACTATTTGATCTTGTTAGAATTATCAAGTCTTTTGATGTATACTCAAGTTAGAATGGTCGTATTTCCAGTCTTCATTACTTATCTGTATGTCTACTTGTGTACATGGCACTCAGGGTGGACCGTTTAAGAGGTTCCACATTGCGGAACCTCTGATCCGAAAAAATGACTTGATTGGATAATAGTGACCATTAATCTGAATGATTGAAAGACCATTTAGGAAAAAGTTTGGTTAAACATTGTACCTCAATAGTTGCTATCACTTAGCTAGGTCGTTTCTCGTCTTTTTGAGTGGGAGCTATCAAATGACAAGCGGAGATGGAGTACTTGGGATTAGCAGAATTCTAAAACTACCGAACCAACTGGTTTCACACCAGGGGAACAACATCCGGAGCAACGACCTCAAGATGTCTTTTTGGGTGTGAGCTATCAAAGGACAGGCGAAGCTGTTTGTCCCTCCTACCCATGTTAGACAAGTATAAATATCCTGACCTTAAACCAAGTGAGTCTCACACTTGGTGATTTATTTGGAGAGCCCCACGTGTACTTCCAGTTGACTAAAACCTTGCATACCAAGTTTCGGCCCAAAAACATTTACCACTCGATAGAAAGGCGTCTCTCAAGTCTAATTTCTTTTTTGTATAAAACTTAAAAAGCATTGAAAAGTTGATTAGTTATTCTTACACGTTTGATGCGACAAAATCCATTACACAAGTATTAACGGAGCTTATGAGGGTTGATAATGATATCTTGTCCATGCGGCCTATCTAGAAGGCTCCCTATAAGGTGGACGGTATGCTTTGGCCACATCATTTCTCCATGTGACAGCTAGCCATATCTCACCAGACAATTAAACCTTATTATACAAACCTGAATACCTTTGTCTTTTTCTAATTACTTTTCCTTGACTATGTATGGTAGTTTATAAGGTCTAGGAGTCCTCCCGTCCTTGGGACGTCGGGGGTTTGATTCTATGTCTCCCCTAGGAGTGGTCGAGTGACCAACATCACTGACGTACCCAAAAAAAAAAAATCTAAGGTCTAGGAGGTTGCTTGCTAGTGGGATTTCAGTTGAGGCGGACCCACGTTTAGAGGGACAGAAGTTGCAAAAATCTATAGATGCTAAGAAGCAGTGATTTGTGAGAACTTTCACAGTATTAGGTGTTTCCGCTTTTCATAACAACAAGGATCACACTTTTGCTTTACATGTGGGGAGTGTGTTTGATCTGCTGGTAGTAATGGTAAATTTAAGTACCTTGTGCCTATTTAGGTGAGTTTTTGTTTGGGCTGCAAAATGTTCCCTTGGAAAGACCTGATCCAAACTCATTTTTGTGTATCAAAGAAAAAGAAAAATGGTAAACCTAATGCCAGAGCAACTATGGGTAGTTCAGAGCAATTTTTCTTTAACATATCATATTTGCATTTTTATGATTCTCCGGAAACAACCAAAGTTCGTCCAGAAATAGTGAACTGTCCCATTCGTGATCTCTTTAGGGGGATTTGTCAGATGGTGTTTTGATCCTTCACAACGAAAAAGCTATCTAGTACACACCCAAGATTTTAGGTTTTGTCGCGTAACAATTACTATTTGAGTTTTCCAGTTTTCTTTTGAGTTTTCAACCAGAAAAGCAGTTGATTAAGGTGCTCCTTTTTTCTCTGTGGCAGATGTGTGGAGAGGCTGAAACTTGATATGTGAAGAGGGATACTGCTTAAGTGAAATATGATGAACCAGTTGCCACCAGTTTTAACTCACAATGCTATGAGCTTAGCTGGTATAACTTAGAAATATTAGGCAGCTATTGGCTTATCGATGAATTTCAACCATTAAGGTAACTCAAATCCTGAATTAAGTGCTGGACTGTCATTTGCTATTCCAAGGTCCTATTTCTGCTTAAGAATCACCATGGTAATGGTTCTTAAGCCCTAGGCCTTGGTGCCCTCTAAACTTCTATGGCATCGTTATCTTGTTTTAAGTTTTCTTCTTTCTTTCTTTATTTTTTTTCTCTTGTTCCCCCCCTTCTTCCAGTGGATGATTCCTTGGTCTGTCAAATAGGGAAACTAAACAGGGAAAATGTACAATAATTTTGGAGTGTCTTGTTACCTGTATGAGAACTTTTTAGTGTCTTGTTTACCTCTTTTCTTAGTAGTTAGCAGTGGCACAAGTATGATTATATTCTTGTTATGGCAAGTTATTTAGCTAATAATTGAAAATCTTATGTGATTGATGGTGTGTGCGTGTGTGTAAACATCTAATTGAGATCTAAAACTCAAATACCACCTTAGGCAGAAGAGCTTGGAAGAGCAGCTTCTCCTTATGGGTTGCCTTCCTCTACTTCTAATGGGTAAGCAGTAAGCACTTACCCATAAGCGCTACCAAACACATTTAATTGTAAATAGTGCTTATATGGGCTATAAGCTGCAACAAGTACTTACAAAGTCGGGCCAAACGCAAACTAAGTGTTCACATTGTCTCCTTTTAGGTGGGGATGTCAATGGGCCGGGCTTGGGTCGGGCCATGCTCATCCCTAGCCCAGTCCTAAAGAGAAAATGATAGGCCCTAGCCAATCCAAAATCTGCTCACAGCCCTATCTTTGGAGCCCAAGTCCGGCCCTATGATTTTTTTATAGAGTGTGGGTCGGGCTAGGGCTGGCACTATCGTTTTAAATCATAAAATAAATTGTTTCCAACTGTTGCAAGTGAATTCCATAAAGTTTGTTTTAAAAAAAAAACCATTTCCCAGATAACCCAAATCACGTCCAATACATACAACAAGCAATAAAAAACATTTTGTACATGATTCCTAACTCAATGATTCCACACAAATAAAATTAAAACAAAAAAACAAAATACCCTTCCATCCATGATTCCTATCTCTTCTTCTTGGTAAGCTTTTAATCAAGAAGTTGATTCTTTAGATTCTAATTAAATATAGAGACTTATTGGTTTTAACGTATTAGATTTTAAGAAGGGTTTTGTTGATATTTAGAAACAATAAAATTTTATAAAAAAAGGAAAAAGTTGAACATTGAAAGTTCTATTGCCTAAACGAAGAGTGGTATAAAGTATAAAATCAATATTTTTTATTTAATATAATATATAGGTGATAGGGTCGGGTTGGGTTGAGAAAGGTCCTTGCCCAGCCCAAAATATAGTACGGGCTTAAAATCGAGCCCAAACCCTAAAAAAGTAGGTCCAACCCTTCCAAAAAATAGCTTAGAGATGAACGGGCCATGGGTCGACCCGGAAAAGTTGACACCCCTACTTTATGACAATGGGGCGGGTAAAATGGATAAGTATTAATAATCTATCTTATAATAGGATCGAACCTGTCCCGCCCCGGTAGGAGGGCTACTTTAGTGGTGGTTGGTTATTGTCAAAACCCGCCCGGCTACCATTCCATACCCCGGGCTTTGAAGAGAAGAGAGAAAGGAAATGGAAGTTTTGAATTTGGAATTGCAGGAAGTATAGAGAAGAAATGGATCCGTACAGGTAGGTGGTCCGTGATCTTTTCTTATATTATTCAAAAATAATATATATATATTTTTTTAAGGCATCTTCCCACACTCAAGAAGTGCCGTCCATACCCATGTGCTCATCTTTCCTCTGAATTTGGATCCCTTGCATTCATTTCCTTTGTTTGGCCAAAAAAATAATGTAAAATAATGAGAAGCAACAGTGCACGCCACGATTATACGTTTGAGAGTTGGAAAGTTGGAATATCAATGTCTCATTTCCTGGCTTTTTTTCAAACAAAAGTTATTTTTTTTTTATTATTATTATTATTATATTTTTATATCATCGTCATTATCACTATTTCACAAATCAATAAACCTAGGTGGGCTTCGTCCATTGGATTTTTTTTTAATATCTCTTACTGGTGGTGCGTTTCAGAGTATCATTTCGTTCTTGGCTATTAGATGGTGACACGTTAACGTTGTCCATAGAATCTCCGTTTTACGAAAGTGATAACCTAGGGTCCACCACGTGTCTGTGGTACGTCTAATGGATCTTGGATATCTCCACGTGGCTAATATTGTTTGCGAAGAAACATTAATAAAAAAAGAGCAATGCTCTTGGAAATAAGGGGTAGAAGATTTTTTCTTCTTCCGAAACATGAAGATACCGTATGCAACTCGAGCATTAGAATTGTCAAAGGGAAGATTCGAGGAAGGGAGGTTACCATCAATCGGCGGCAAACCAATAAGGGCACAAACATCAAGGATAGTTGGGCTCATCGGGCCACAAGGCAGATGGAAGCAATTGGTATAACAAGACCAAAAGCAGGCTAGAGCGACTAACATAGAATGAGTCATGGAGAGTTCAAACCGAGAATATTGAATAAGTTCAAAAATACCTGTTGATTTCTAAAGAGGAGCGAAGAAAGGAGTTAGGCGGTTGATCCAAGCTACCCATTCTGCATTGGCCTTCGGCCAAGATCACAGGGAATGTCCGGCTGACCACGTCTACCAGTCAAGAAAAGAGGCATCAACAAGCCAAAGTATTTAGGGAAAACAGGTTGAAGGGCGGCAGCCAATGAAGGCCGTTATTTCAACGAAGGAATGACCAATGGCCAACGAGTTGGCAAAAGGAAAGATAATGCGTTGGTCGGCCGAACTCAAAACAACAGAATCAGAAGAAGTATTGGAAGCCACGAGTGTTCTTTTTCTCAGAGGATTGAAATAGGGATGAAGAAGAAGGGAACTAAAGCAATGAAAATGCGAGATGGGGTTGAGGTATGTAACAAATTAAGAGGGTAAAGACCTTTTTTAAAATTTGAAATGGAAAAGATGAAAAGACGGCAATGATGGTCGCCGTTTTCCAAGGTAAAATAAGATTTTCTCTTATCAATTTAAAAATAGGCTTCTGAAAAGACAAGAGAAAAGGAGGCAATGTTTAGGCCGAACCAGTGACACCCTAGACTGACCCGGCTCGGTAGGCTATTAACCCGCATGCACTGAAAGCATGAGGGTTTAAAAGGGAATAGATCCAATCCAGGGACATGGGCCTAGAAGAATTAGCTCAAACCCAATTCGTTTCCATCACCAAAACATGGAAACATGTCTCCAAGGCAGAGTGGGACAGGTGTCAACAAGTGAGAAGCAGTAACCGCCCATTATGTATAAACCGCCGAATAGCTGCCATAATGGGCTATAAAAGAGAACCGGCAAGAACATAAAAAGGACTCCACAACAAATCAATCAAATAGCTCCATAGCTTCTCAACTTAGATTATCATAGTCTAGTTTAGTTTATTATCCCCAATGGTTACCAGTTAATCATTAGCTCCCGCAGAGATCTTACTACATCTACTTCTTGCCTTGGGCTGAGTTTCTCGCAGAAGATCCCTCCAGCCAGTAAAGAAGGAATCTTAGTTAAAGATTCATGAAAACCCTTATGTTAGTCCTTTACATGCTGACTCGTGTAACGTGAAGTAGTTTAGTCACATCTTGCGATCGGAGCCTAAGGAACGGTCAGAGGTTTTGTTTTCTTTTTACTGTTGCGTTGTCTTTTCAAGTTAGGAGGTTTACTTCTCTAAATTGTATATTGACATACTATTCCACTTGTTTTAATATATGAAAGTGTCATTGATCACGTAAAGTCAGATTCTCTGGATCAACAATTGGTCCTTCGAGATTGTGAACCATACAATCGTCTGACTTACAATCGGTCACACATCGACCGATTTATCTTAACAA
>JAUPMG010000005.1:3440860-3459137 GCA_031762675.1 Pachysandra terminalis
ATGTTTTCGCATGGACCTATGAAGACATGCCAGGCCTTGATCCAGCACTAGTGACTCACAGACTTCATATCTCTCCCAAGATGCATCCAGTCAAACAAGCAGCAAGAACTTTCAGACCGGAAGTTGAGCTATAGATCAGGACGGAAGTAGAGAAACTCCTACAGGCAAGCTTCATCTAATCCAGGATATTGGATAGAGACGTTGAGATTCTAATCCGAGTTTAGATAAACTTTATGATATAATCCCCGACATCGGATAGAGACATTGAGATCCTAATCCGAGTTTGGATAGACTTTATGATCTAATCCCCGACACCCGATAGAGACGTTGAGATCCTAATTCGAGTTTGGATAGACTTTATGATCTATTCCCCGACACCCGATAGAGACGTTGAGATCCTAATTCGAGTTTGGATAGACTTTATGATCTATTCCTCAACATCGGATAGAGACGTTGAGATCCTAATCCGAGTTTGGATAGACTTTATGATCTAATCCCCGACGTCAGATAGCGACATTGAGATCCTACTCCCAGTTTGAATAGACTTTATGTTATAATTCTCAACATCGGGTAGAGACATTAAGATCCTACACCAAGTTTGAATAGACTTTATGATCTAATCTCAACACCGGATAGGGACAAGGAGATCCTAATCCGATACAGGGCAAAGACTTGTGATATAATCCCAAAATCCGATAGCAACTTTATGATTCTATCGCGAGGTCATCATTAATGTTGACATCGTGTACTAACCTTATGATTTCACATGAATGCTAAGTGGTTTAACCAATCTTAAGAGGCATTACAGTTGCCTGGTCCACTCCGAGATGGATGGTTCACCAATAGATCGATGCTCCGGACCTGAACTCTGTGTCAAGGTTCACATCATACCAATATCGCATTGGAAGCTCTTATGTATTCAAGGGTTATCCGAGCAGTGATAATACTACTTTAGCAACATAGACTTTGTTTTACACCCCAAGTCCTAAGTAAAAAGGACTGCTTCGAGTTGCATCGGGCTAACCACCCTCAGGTGGTCATTTCTGTTTGCCTCTTATTTCTCGCAATTTGTCAGGCAGGGGGCTAATGATGACCCCTGATTTTTAAGCATACACGTGGCGTCACGTCATTAGCCACATACACGTGGCACCCATTTATCGGTGACATAACATAGCATGTTTTGGACTTCTTGAAGTCTGTAAATACTATTCACCCTGATCTTGGGTCACTGTTCACGTGATCTTGGGACATTGTTCACGTGATCTCGAGACACTGTTCACGTGATCTCGGGACATTGTTCAGATCTTGTATCATTGACTTTACCTACTCTCTTACATGATAAGACAAAAGATTGATGTGACAAGGTGGTCTTGTCAAGTGTTTTTCAAGCAATAAAGAACAACAGAATGAGGGAAGAAGGGGGAGAGATGGACTTCCTTCTTGATAAAAAAATGAGAGGGGGATTCTAAGAAGGAGAGACTCTTCTTCACAAGAAAAAGAAACACACGGGAGAGACATAGAGAAGAGGGGGCTGGAGATTGGCTTCTTCATGAAAAAAGAAAGACATAGGGTTTCAGCTCTCCAAATTTTAGAAGGCAGGAAGGAGAGATGAGGGACCTCTTTCAAAACCCAAGGTCACCACCATTCTTCTACCTTCTCCCTCCTTCCATTCTCATGTTGTATTGCTTTATTATGTAAACATTGTAATCTCAACATAATGATGAACGCCCAAAGGGCAATTTGTGGATGTAGGCACCTTTGCCGAACCACGTAAATCTTGTGTATTTCCCTTTTATTTTTGTATCATGTTTGTTGGATTCGACATAGCGCCGGCCGTACGGCCGACTTCCCAGTTTAGGCGGACGTTTGGAATGATCCCGGACCTAGAAGGTCTTATCCACCTCAAAATCAATGAAATCAAGCGACTGACGACTCAATCGACCTAATCATACTTAAATGGCGATTATTTGCATTTTTACCGATCAACAGTACCAGCCTGCTCGAACCGAAATGTATCGGCTGATATGTTTTGTTTCCGCAAAGGCTGATCCGAAACTTAAGTACTTTGTATCGGCTGATACTTCATCAATGCATTCTGATTCTTCATTGTCATGGTTGATATATTCTGATGCCCAATATTTGCCGATACATTTTGGTTTTGGCAGGTATCCGTATCGGTCTTGGCATTCTGAAAATCACGAGTTTAAATGACGAGTCTGCCACACAATTAGGATAGATTTTCCTCCGGTATGTGTTTAGGATGGGGACAAAGCCAAGAAAAATTCATTGTATTGCTAAGGATGCACTTTATTATGACTATGACCATTGTTGCAAAATTAGTTGGTGTTTTATTGCAGGCTATATTACTTTATTGTGATGGTGATTTTTAAATTCATTATTTGTTGGCAGGGTTACTAAGAGATTCTGAATGCAATATTTCTATGTTTGTCTATAAAAATTATCTTGGCATTTTTGGGGGATGTCCTGTGTGACAGCACAATCAAGAGGTGGCATTACTTGATCTGCGACTCCGTTTATGTAAGCATGCCACTCTCAACTCTATTGGCACACACTTATTTGTTCGTAGCACTGCTAGTGTTATTGGTGACGACCTAGTTGTGATTGGTGGCGGCCCATCTTGTTATGCTTTTGGAACAAAGTTCAATGAGCCAGTGAAAATGTGTTTGCTCCCTTTAGTATCATCTAAGGATGTTCTTTTCTCTTCTGACATTGGAGAAAATTGTGTTAACCAGCAACCTGAAGAAATAATAGAGAAAAATGGCAGTGATTTTCTAGCTCCACGGAATAAAGCTATGGAAGCCTTCACTGAAAGTTTAAGCTTAAATAATGAAAATGAAGTACCTGATGCAAATTTGGAGCATCAGATGGTTGCAAAGCATTGGGTTATACAACTTGAAAGAAAATATGCGAAGTTGGGGAAGGACGTTTTAAAGAAATATGGGTGGTTAGATCTGAAGAGGAAGGTTTATTCTCGTGAAAATGGATTGTTCATTTGCTCACCTGTTACGGAAAAAACTTCCATCACTTTTCATGAAAAGGAACTTAGTTCAATGGATACATTTGATTGTCTTGGTGGTGTTGATTCACTTATTCCATTTACAAGCGAGGGGCTTTTGTTAAACGAGGTTTCCTCTTCAAGTTCAACAGCCTTGAATATTCTGTTGGCATGTTGTGGTTCTATACTCACAGATGAGGTAGTCAGTCCCGAGAAATTTCCAAGGTCTCCACAAAAGATAATGAGTGAAGCAGTTGGCACTTTGATAAGGCATAAAGGCTTTGATCTGCATCTGTTAAAGCAGCTACCTACAAGGTTTGTGGTTCATAATTTTGTATTGTGGTTATTGCTTGGTCCTTTTTTTTTAGTATATCTCCTTGTAAGCCTCAGTATTATGAAAGATTTGGGTTTCGTCTTTTAATGGAACACATTCTTGAATTGGTCTGCTTTAGGTAAAAGCAGCATGGGAATTTAGTTTGTTCTTTCATCGATGTATTTCATGTACTATAATATGTTTCAGACTTCTTGTATTTGTTGCTGTTTTAGGTGGGAGCGATTTGGGGATATCATTGTCCTTCCAGTGACATCCTTTAAGGATCCAATATGGGACCCACCAATTGGGAAGGAACTTTGGCCCACTGTTGCCAATTGGCTGCTTCATGGTGTTTGTTTTTCTTTCCACTTGTTTGACAACATTATGTTTTGTCCTCCCTCTCTGGTGAGCGGTTGATTGTATGCAGTTGTATTAAAGTGCAAATACAGTGTGTAGTAAAAAAGAAACACACTTAAAAATAGTAATGTACTTATATGACATTTATTAAACTTGTATAGAAATTGAGTCATTAATCATTTAGATCGAAGATGAGTACATATTTCCTGAAAGGCATTATGAGCTTTTGAATTTTGAAATCAGGCGTAAAAAATCATCCATAATTGTTCAAAAAATAAAATTTAATTTAAATCCTCTCCCTGAGGCACATTTTTGTTGATATCCTCCTCCTTTACCATTGTTGTATGGATGGAGAGGTCAGAGCAGTGTGCTTGGAGGCTTATTCATCTGGTTCACCTGGCTTGTTCTTTGATCAGTGGGCGGAAGCCGCGGAACATCTCATTCCGTCTTGGTGTCTCAGGTGGCTAATCAGGCCGCCGAGTTTTTGTCCAGGAGGGGTATGGGGAGAGTCGGCATGTTCGAGGGGGTGCCGGCATCAGATATGCTATAGGAGTGGGATTATGGTGTAGGGTAATTGGTGATATTGTTGGTACCTCTTGGCTGGTTTTCTTACTTTTTGGAGTCCTTGATCTCCTTTCCTCCATGCTTTTAGTTCAGCTCTAGAAGTCATGGAGGTTGTATTTCTTCCTCTTCTATTTTAATATATATTCTCATGATTTATCAAAAGAAAAAAAAGATCCATACTTTTACACAGGAAAATCTAATTTTGATCCTTTCTTCAAGGCACATCCTTTGTTTTATTGAATTATAAGTCTGTCGGCACTCTCTGTGAAGCTTTTGATCTGATTCCTGTTGCTAAGTCACAGTTCCCAATGTTTTATATTGTAAGGTGGTGTTTGGTTGCACTATATTTTTCATATCTACTTCTCATGATGACAGATTGGGGAAAAAAAAAAGTTGCCTGAGATACTGTTGTAAATATAGCTAGAGTTGTACTTACAGTTTCTTGCTAAGCAGTATTTCACTAGTATTTCATTATTTAGATGTGTGCCCTACCACTAATATATTTATGTGCTGGCATTGATGCACGAACATGTAGCCAATATGATGGCATAACATGGTTTGTGAACATAATGCCATCTAAATGGCCATCAAACATGGGAAATGGGAATATGGTGTCATTATTCACTGGTTCATGACCCTAGTATCTTATATGTAATAATTGAAGTACAAGTTAGAAAATTGGAATACGAAATATTATTTCCTAATCAGAATAATCAACTTATAATTTCTTGCAAGTTTCCTGATACAACCTTGCACTAGAAATGAGGTTGCAATATGCCTAAAACCAACTTTTAAGTCGATCAGCATCTTGAGATTTCATTACATGAACTCGCTGACTATTTGTAGGGTCTAGTTGCATTGCATCAACTGGAACAAGGGACAGTACTTTGGAGATCCTTGTGGGAGATGATGGCTGGGTTGGTCATCATGAAAATGGAATTCTATACTCTTTTGATGCAACCAAGTGTATGTTCTCCTGGGGAAATTTTTCTGAGAAGCTTCGCATAGCCAGGCTGGACTGTAGGAATGAAGTTATTGTCGACTTGTTTGCTGGAATAGGATATTTTGTGCTGCCATTTCTTGTCAAGTATGTACTATAATAACCTGTGTTTCCTTTTTTCAAATTTATCTGGATTGAACAATCTATTGCTTACCAAAAATTATAGGTTCTGATATTCACGAGGAGCTTTTCATGTTGTACAAGGAAAGATTCCTCATATACAGTGTTTCAATGTTCCATGCAACTAACCTCCGATTTACCTATTTGTGCTTTCCTGCAACACAAGTATAAGAGAAGATTATATGAAACTTTAGTGGCAACAAAGTGGATATAGGAAAGTCAGAGGTCATTTGTATGAGTCATCCAAATATATATAAAGTTGACTTTTGGCTTGGATATTTCTTATATTGGACCATGGAACAGTGGACCTTGATCGAGCAGCTCGTGTATTCCTTAGATTTCATTTTTTGTACCTGTACCTTCAATACCTGATGTAATAGCATTGGATTTGCTATTTGCGTAATTCGTTGTTTTGACAATGTAGTGTCAATCAGGGCTAATGCAAAACTGGTTTATGCATGTGAGTGGAATCCCCATGCAGTTGAGGCTCTTAGATATAATGTTCAAGCCAATTCTGTGGCTGATCGATGTGTTATACTTGAAGGAGATAATCGGCTTACTGCACCTAAGGTATGGATCCCAATATTTTATTATTGCTGTGAAATCCCCTTTTTGTTATTTTTTTTGATCACCTCTTTTTTAGGCCTAGTTTCTAGAGTTCAATCAAACTCATATGAACCTGATTCTGAGCTCGACTCATCGGAAAAAAAAAAAAAAGGTTTCTTAGTTCTGACATTATTCAACTTATTAACGCCTTTTTTAGATCGTCTTAATAATGATCTTATTACAATTGCTCTTTTATTTTAATGCAAAACCTCTTTTCCAATGATGCAAGAGAGGAAACAGAAGTATCCCATGATTGTCTGAATAGAGAATGTATGCGTATAAATAGATCCTCAATTCCAAAATCAACCTGATCGGCTGATACTAATCATTTGTTTAGTGTGTGTGTGTGTGTGTGTGTGTGTGTTTTGTCTTAAGAAATCTTCTGGGTAGATGCATCAAATGGTTGGTACTGCCCATATGTTTGCTCAGATGTTTTGTATGTAATTAATAGAATGCCCAGTGGTCTATTTGTCTAGCTTAGGTATCAAACCATATGAACTTGTGTGTTTCTATTCTGATTCCCTTTATGTGTAAAAGCATAAATCATGATGATTGCAACTCCACTAATGTTGACTGGGTATAGATTTCTGAATATTTACCGATGAAGTGATCAGATTTCTTGCATCAGGTTTTTTTGACTCATGGAACTAACCTTACTGAGAAAGAAAGAACCTATGATGATCAGATTGTGGTTTGCTCACTAGAGGTATCTTTTCTGCAACTAGTTAGTTTCTTCTGGTTGGTTGTGGCAGGGAGTTGCTGATTGTGTCTGTCTCGGTCTCCTGCCAGCGAATAGCTGGTCTACTGCTGTGATGGCGTTAAGGTAATCATCATGCCAGTTGTTGTTATGATTCATGTTTTCTACTTGTCACAACTTTTCTCTCTCATTTTCTGCTGCTTAGCATTAATTATGCCCTTGAGTACTGATATTTCCAAATACAACCTTTCAATATAGAGTTATGTGGGTGGGACTACATGTTTGGGTATACTTTCCCTTTTGCGGTGGATGTAGTACACATTATCATTGTTTCTACAGTATCTGAACCAATTGAGCTATGAGTTCAGACATAAGATTTGATTATGATGCAACCAGTGGGAGTTGAACCCATGACAATTTGTTTTTATGAAACTTCAGTTTGAAGATAAAGAACTACTTAATCCCCTCTGAAATCGCTGCTGTTGGTCTCAGATACTTCTGATACTTTCCCTTTCTCTGTGATGCTTCTGGATAAGTCCGTTTTCAAGTAATAGCAGCAAAGTCTTTGAACACCAACTTTCCTTCCTCTCAGGAGCAAACAGCTGGAAAGACCTCCATTCTCGAGGAAACTAGAAAGCCTCAAATATCTTACCTTCTCATTTGATTTAGTCTCAACCAGAGAGACCCTGTTCTCTATAGATGTTTACTGGAAAAGGGTCTTCCCCTGTTCTGGTTTATGGCATCCTAAATGCTCTTACAGAGTCAAATTGATCATTCCTTCAACAATGAGGATGAAGCTATTTCATTCCTTCCTGCCAAGGTCTTAGGTATCAGTTTCGTTTCAGATATCGGTCCACAAAACCGAGTCATATCGGCCGATATTATATGATTCGGCTGATATGGGCCGTTATGGATCCTGGACAACTCAAAGAAATCAGAAAAAAATCTAAAAATTTACATTGTTATTTTCATTAAAAAATGATGAAAAAATAAACATTAAAACAAAGTAAAGCATACATAATTTGCAATCTCAATGCAGGCTAGCCTTAAATAGTATATAAGAAGCTCAATTTATCACACACTACATTAAAGTATCATGACAAAGAAACTAGGGCTAACAAAGTAAAAAAAAAATGCGTAATACATTTGTAAGTGAAATATCTTCAGGAAAAAAAGGGGTGAGAGGGGGAGCTATAACGAGCTGAAAACAGTGATTAAAAGAACTTTAAACACATCTGGAAAAGACAGTTCCACAACCATTATGACTTGTCGATATGTATCGGCAAATTGTATTAAATGTTTAAGATATCAGCCGATACGAATGATACGAGACTGATATAGGCCATAAGTATCGTTGTATCAACCGATATCTTACCGTCTCTTAATTTTAATGATATCGGTGACTGGTCTCGTATCGACCACCTCAAATTCTGATACATATTGTCCGATACATAATGGTATTTGCTGATACTTAAAAATTTGCTTCCTGATGTTATTTTAACCTCCCTCCCAGATTCTTCCTCAAGTTCATATGATTTTGCTTCAATGCTGAAAATCTTTTTCCTCTTGAGCTGTTCCGATGTTGTCTTGCCCTTGTATTGCCCTTGTTGCTGCACAGGGTTTGGTCTAGGTATTGGTGGATGAGCTGTGGTATTGGTTGAGCAGGAAATGAATGATGGAGTCTGAGGGTAGTGGAAGTTTGTAGGTTCAGTGATGGGAAAAGGGTACTCAGAGGCAGGAAGGGTAGAGAAATTCAACAGGTAAAACATCAGGTTCAGTTTTAGAACTAAATCATGGATTTCATCGTAACAGTTTGAACAAGCTCCCATTAATGTTAATGCCTGCCTTGTCCATACTCTTACAAAGCTTTCTCTACAAAGAAACCTAAGGATGGTGCCTTGTATCATAAACACTTATGATCAACCTTTATTCATCTCCCTGTGCATCTAAAGGTACTTTCCGATGAGGGCTACTGAAGGATGATTAGACAAAAGTGTAGCAACAAGGCAAAGATGAAACTGCTTGGAGGGCTTACTCATCTGCATGGAATAAATTGAATTCCTTTTGCTCCATTGATTGCAATTTTTGAGATGGATTCCATAGAATGTCGTCAATTCAAGCATTTTTCATCAAAGTCTCTGCAAAAGAAACACGTATATATGGTGGTTTAGAGTTCCAAACACCATCTACTCCAGCCATAATAGGCGGGATGACCAGGAAAAAGCTATAAGAAAACTGCAAGAACACACCTAGAGTATAACCTAGAGAGATTGTAGGAACCTGCTTTCGTCTTTTAGGAACATTTTCTGTGTCGTTTCTCTCATCTTTCATTCTAACCATTAAGGGTACATATTTACTTTTAATTCAATAGATGTTTCCCCTTATGTTTTACTTTCTCATGGTCTTTGTATTGATGTATTCTGTGTCTATGTAGATCAGGAACGGTCATTTGAAATTTCCAATTAGTTTCTATTTTCTGAGTGTATTGGATAAATACTGAATCATGCAGGATTGAGGGTGGGATTTTGCACGTGCATGGGAATGTGAAGGAATCAGAGGAGGGCTCATGGTCGGAACATGTTACCAAATCAATAGGTGGCATTGCTAAATCTGAAGGTATCATCTACTCAACCCATGAATGATAGTATGGGTTTTGCATTAATATGCATTCAAGCAGAGTATCCAGAAAAAAACTTACCTTGAACTTGTTAAAACTGTTATTTTAGGTTATTGTTGGGAGGTTTCAGTACAACACTTGGAGAGAGTAAAATGGTATGGTCCACACATTCGCCATCTTGTTGCCGATGTAAGATGCAAAGAGATCCGGTGGTAGCACTTGAAACAGGTATGTTGGTTTAGGTAATTATTTGATCTTGTTTGAATTGTCAAGGCTGTTTCTCGGCTTTTTGGGTGGGAGCTATCAAATGATGGGCGAAGCTATTTTTTCCTCCAACCCATGTTAGACAAGTATAAATTTCCAGACCTTGAACCAAGTGAGTCTTACACTTGGCAGTTTATTTGGAGAGCCCCACTTGTCCACATGTACTTCTAGTTGACTAAAACCTTGCATACTAAGTTTCGGCCCAAAAACATTTGCCTCTTGATACTTGATAGAAAGGTGTCTCTCAAGTCGAATTTCTTTTCTGTAAAATCTATTACACAAGTATTGAAAAGTTGATTAGTTACTCTTACATGTTTGATGTGATAAAATCTATTACACAAGTATTAACGGAGCTTATGAGGGTTGATAATGATATATTGTCCAGGTTGCCTATCTAGAAGGCTCCCTATAAGGTGGATAGTATGCTTTGGCCTCATCATTACTCCGTGTGACAGATAGCCATATCTTACCAGACAACTAAACCTGGTGAGGCAGACCTGAATACCTTTTTATCTTTTTCTAATTACTTTTCCTTGATTACTTATGATAGTTTCTAAGGTCTAGGAGTCCTCCTGTCCTTGGAGCGTTGGCAGGACATTCCCTCGAAAGAGGGACGGGGTGGGGAGGGTCGGGGGTTCGATTCCGTCTCCCCTATGGGGGAGTGGTCGAGTGACCAACAGCACCGACATACCAAAAAAAAAAAAAAATTAAAAATTTGAGGTTGCTTGCTAGTGGGCTTTCAGTTGACCCGGACCCACGTTTAGAGGGACAAAAGTTGGAAAAATCTATAGATGCTAAAAAGCAGTGATTTGTGAGAACTTTCACAGTATTAGGTGTTTCAACTTTCATGACAACAAGGATCACACTTTTGCTTTACATGTAGGGAGTGTGTTTGATCTGGTAGTAGTGGTAAACTTAAGTACTGTATGACCTGCCTATTTAGGTGAGTTTTTTTTATTATTGGGGCTACAACACCCTTGGAAAGACCTGATCCAAACTCAGTTTTGTGTATCAAAGAGAAAGAAAAATGGTAAACCTAATGTCAGCAACTGTGGATAGTTCAGAGCAATTTTTCTTTAACATATCATATTTGCATTTTTATGATTCTCCGGAAACAACCAAAGTTCCTCCCGAAATAGTGAACTGTCCCATTTGTGATCTCTTTAGGGGGATTTTTCAGATGGTGTTTTGATCCTTTACAATGGAAAGCTATCTAGCACACACCCAAAGATTTTACGTTTTGTCGCGTAACAGTTTTTTCCAGTTTTCTTTGAGTTTTCGGCAAGAAAAGCAGTTGATGAAGGTGTTCCTTTCTTCTATGTGGCAGGTGTGTGGAGGGGCTGAAACTTGATATGTGAAGGGGGGATACTGGTCAAGTGAAATCTCATGGACCAGTTGCCATCAGTTTTAAGTCGCAATGCCATGAGCTTAGCTGGTATAACTGAGAAATATTAAGCGGCTATTGGCTTATTGATGAATTTCAACCATTAAGTTAATTCAAATCCTGAATTAAGTGCTGGACTGTCATTTGCTAATCCAAGGTCCTACTTCTGCTTAAGAACCACCATTGTAAGGGTTCTTAAGCCCTGGGCTCTTGGTGCCCTCCAAACTTTTATGACATCTTTATCTTGTTATCAGTTTTCTTCATCTCTTTTTTTTTTTTCCTCTTGTTCCCCCTTTCTTCCAGTGGATGATTCCTTGGTCTTTCAATAGGGAAACTAAACAGGGAAAGTGTACAATAATTTTGTAGTGTCTTGTTACATGTATGAGAACTTTTTAGTGTCTTGTTTACTTCTCTTAGTAGTTAGCAGTGGCAAAATCTGATTATTTTCTTGTTATAGCAAGTTATTTAGATAATAATTGAAATCTTATGTGATTGATGGTGTGTGTGTGTGTATATATATATATATATATATATATATATATATATTTGAGGCTGGAATTGAATGTGGAATTGGAATTGGAGCCTCCAATTCCAATTTTCCCGTTTGGGAGTGCACTAAGGAATTTGAATTATGAATTTCACAGAATTCCTTTGTAGGCTATTTTTGACCCTGTTGAATTCACAGGGAGGAGGCTCCATTTCCAAAACTCAAAACCTGAATGCTTTGGATAAAAGGCGGGTAAGGTCCTGCTTATAATATAGTCAACATCGAATTCCAAAACTCAAAACCTGTATGCTGTATCTATCTTATGTAAATAAAAAAAAAAAAAAAAAAAATCTAATTTAGACTTTTGGTTGTGCAAAAAATTTATTAGTCCTTATTCTACCACAAGTCTTATAATACTATCAAATTTATAGTTGTTGATGCTTCAGGATTAGTAAAATCTTTGTTATTTAACAAGTAGGATTGATATATTGTATGTGTTTCACAAAAACTACTTGATAGGATCCTTATAACCATCAAATATAAATCAGCTTTTTGTGAATGCTTAATGATCATATATGCGTAAAGAATGGGCAATTCCAATTGATAACATCATGTATCATACTAGTTAATACTGGTGATCAGGCGGTCTAATTAATCTTACTAAATACGTGTCATTATCTTAAGTACGCGCGTATATGTTTATTGGATATGGTCGCATACAATGTATCATTATGAAAGTAAGTTACCTGTCACTTTGCACGTGCCAGCTGTCAACAGTAAGCAAAAATGTGATATTTGAAACGGCTTAAAGATATTTGACCGTCCTTATCATTGAAAAGGTAAACTTCTTTAAGAAGTAACCTCTGAAAAAACGGTTCAGTACATTGAACGATGCCATCTGTCCAAGGTTCAAAATGAATGCTGGCTAACCACCTTTGACTGATCGAAGTGTTGGCTAACCACCTTTGACTGATCGAAGGACTGAGGATTTGTATTCCTTATGAAGCATGGTTCTATCCTTCTTGAAGGATAAAGACAGGGGTATACTTCCCCTAATAGACTCTTCAAATATATGAAACTTCGAATAAAACCTCGAAGTCGCACTTTCTCATTTCTAAGAAGAGACTTCGAGTGACTTTGTTACTTTATTTCATACTCTGAAGATAATCCTTGAAGGAGAGGCCTTTGAAGGCACATTTTATACCTTCTAATTCAGAAGTCGCCTCATATCATATCCATAGACCGTGATGGACCATTTATTACATTTTATCTTAAAGGAAGTACGAATGAGACGTCTTTCTTTCTACTAAAGTTAGACTCAAAGGTTAACCACCACGAGATGGTCAAATTATTAAGGGTTAGTCACCCTCAAAGGACTAAGGACTTGTTACCTTTCTTAAAAAGACTAAGGATTTGTTCCCTGTGAAGGACAAAGATATGGATTTGTAACCTTCAATGCACTCTTACACTCATTAAAACTTCGAAGACACTTTTATTTATCTGAAGGAATTGGCTTCAAATAATATTTTACATAACATATGTTGACTTCGTAGGTGATTCCTACTGGAAAGACCTTCGAAGGCAGATTTATATTTTTATATCCATGAAACAATTCCTGAAGATAACTTTCTACTTCGAGGGATTTTCTCTCTTTACTTTAAAGGAGTTTTAAGGGAAGCATATCTATTTCTGATTTCACTAAATTTGAGTCAAAGACACTTATGAAAATGAATTGACTGCCGATAAACTTAAATTTAATGTCTCTATATAGGTAATTCGAGAATATATTGGTCACCTTGTAAAAGCATGTAATTATTTTGACTTGCTTCAAAGACAGATAGCCGGCAAAAAGAGTTCCTTTAAGATGAACGAAGTTCTGAAAGACATTATGACATTCAAGTAACTCATTTACTTTAAAAATGATTGGGATTCTTCCAAATAAAACAACACGTGATAAAACCTCAGCTACTTATAATATGTGCTATATAACTTATCTAAATGGGGTTTTGTCTTATCTGGTATGACGACAAGAATGGAAGCATTGTTTTTTTAGATCTTTATGCATGTTACACGCGTCATATAATCCTTAATCTTTTAGATCTAAAGCAACCTATCACAGAGCAAGTTCACATATTTGAGTGACTCATCCCATTTTCTAGAAGTAACTTGGGTGTGTTGAAATCCACACAGCCTTTAAGATATACTTTAATGCATGGGGATATTTCAAAAGCACCTCTTTGGACGCTCGTCTATATGACACTTGTCCTAATTCAAGAGGATAGTCCCCTTGTAAATAACAATGAATATCCTCCAGTAGTATTGGATCTGGAAAATTCAAAACTGAAAGACAACAGTGAGTAAAGACATTGAAAGAGAAAGGGGAGAGTCAATCTTATTCATTTATAGCTCTTGAATATACGTTAAAGACTTCGAATCACTCGAATTCTGAGATTTCTTGTTCTATGACATACCTGATACCTCGGTATCCCCTCTTCTTGTCTCCTCCTTTGTTTTATTCACAAGTCACGTTTGAGAAGGAATGCTTTGAATAGAACGGCTGCGTGGCGATTTATGCTATCTTGAGATGGACTCTTCGGACTTTTATCTCTGGCAAAGCAATTGTATTGATGATTTTTAATTTTATCTGTTAAGATGTTTTAATTCTTGTTCATTACAAATCTTGCATCATCAATACTACTAATACTACTAGAAGCATTTGCTAATAAATTGATTATTTTTTGTATTTTACTACTACTTTTATTTTTTATTTATTTTTATTTATATGTTCAATTTAATTTGTTTTAAAAGTTAGTATTAGAATGTTAAGATTGCAATGGGGCGGGTTAAACGGGCAAGCAACCCCACCCCGTCCCTAACAGTTAGGGTTTGCTAACCCATAGATCATGTTTGGATTGGGTTTGGTCTTGACTCAACCTGCTCTTAGCCCGCGTGTTGCTATTAACCTATATTTTAATTATATGTATTTTATGCATAAATATATATTTTAATTTTAAATTTTTTTTTTTTTTTTCATATCTCTAACGAAGGGGTCGAACCAGTCTGCCCCAATAGGAGGGTTCCTTTAGGGGTGGGTTACGGTTTGTCAAAACCTGCCACGTTGTCATTCTATACTCTTGTTTGGTTGTTTTTTTTTGGGGGGCGGGGTGAGGGGGGTGACGTGGAACCCCCGACCCCATTTAGCGGGGATGGGGTAAACCCTAGATAGAGAACCACCAACAAGGATCATGTATAAGGTAAGCCTGGGTTTCGAATGGGTAAACCTTGGATACAAGGACAGCACCAACAAGGATCATATATCAGGTAAGCTTGGGGGTTGAAACCTGAGCCCTCCAATTTTTGAGTTAGAGAGCCAGTTTTGAATTTGGAATTGCAGGAAATATAGTGGTCCTAGATCCACATGTAAGTAGACTAAAATAAGCCAATGTTTTCTTATTTTATTCAAAAATAATGTATATGTTGTTTTAAGAAGCGCCATGTCCCATCCGATACCCATACCCATGTGCTCCTCATCCCATCCATTGCTGCTTACGGAAAAAAGGATTTCTCCTTCCTCTTTAGGGAGGGGCCGTGCACGCCAATATACATTTGAATTTTCTCGGGAGTTGGGAATATCAATGTCTCACTTGCTGGTTTTTTTCAAACAAAAGTTAATTAAGAGAAAGATTCTTTTTTCAAGTTAAAATAAATCTATTGATTAAATAAAGTTATATCATCATCATCATCCCTATTTTACTAATCATTCAAATTTCAGATGGGCTCCTTCTTTGTTATTTTATCTAGATGTATTCCAAGCTAGAGTTGCAACTTGGGTCGGGCTAACTCTAACCCAAATCGATCCAACTTGACTTAAGTCGGTTTTTGGTTGAAAAAAGCCAACCTCAATTAATTCAGCTTAGTTATAAGTTAGGGCTTCAAGTAATCCGTAATCCAAATCGAATTAACCTGAGTTATATATATATATATATATATATATATATAGTGTTTATGGTTTAATAACCAATTTAGTTAGTCTCATGTTTATGGTTTGATGATGGTATTTACTTTGTTGTAATTGAATGTATTGGGTAAGTTAGATTTGATTTTTTTTTTTTTTTTTTAAGTATTTAGATATTGTTCACGTTGGTTTAAGTGCAAATATATGACTCAAGTGCTTATCAACCCGAAATAACCCGTCCCAAATCAATCTGAAATTGAAGTTTGGATTGGATTTAAGGTTTATAAAATAAAATTAATTTGGTGTTTGAGTTTTACAGTTCGGGTTTCAAATTGGGTTGGGTTGGCTTTGGGTTGACCTTCAAGGAGGTCGGTTTGGGGTGGAATTGAGGTCAATCTGAGTCAAAACGAACCTAATTGCACCCTTGTTCCTAGCCGTTGTTTGTTTTTTTTTTTTTTTTTTCATTTTCATATTTTTTACTGGTGGTGCGGTTCAGAGTATAATCTCTTTCTTTGCTATTAGATGGTGACACGTTAATGTTGTCCAGAGAATCCCCGTTTAAAGAAAGCGGTAAGGTAGGGCCCACCACGTGTCAGTAGTACGTATAATGGATCTTAGATACCTCCACGTGGCTAATAATATCTTGTTTTTAGCATAAACCCGGGGTCACTGGAGTTGACTTTAGTTCGGTGACTCTTTAACAGCAAAGAAACCCGTGGGGACACGTGTGGGGTTAAGAGACTGTCGGAGGCAGTGCCTGATCTGGTAAAGACCATCAAAAAAAAAAAAAGTTAGACTATTAGATTTGTCATGTTCACCTGTGATGTGGCAAATCCAATAGTCTAACTTATTAATGGACTCTCTCTCTAAATATGTCAGATAGACAACATTTCGAATTTATGTAATGGGTTGTCATGTTTTTTTTGGCTTTTAAATGGATATGCCACGTAGGCTTATGCCACAGTACGTCAGCCCTAGGTGATGTTCTGACATCACCAATCTGCAGATTTGAAAATTCAATCTGTATATTGGAATAAATGCAGTAAATGCATAGTAAAGATTAGATGTCTTTGTTATTTTTTTTAGGGCAAATTATACGTTGCCCCCTTGAGGTTTCGATCACTTGCACTTAGACTATCCTGAAGTTTGTTAAATTACAATTACTCTTTTTTATATAAAACCTGTTTTATCCCTAATAAGATATAAAATTACTCATCTCAAATCCACCACCTCACTTTTACCACCCCCACCACCTCAAATCAGTCCACGAACCGCTTGAGGTTTCATATAAAAAAGAATAATTGTAATTTAGTAAACTTCAAAGGGTTTAAGTGCAAGTGGTTGAAACCTCATAGGGTCAAAGTATAATTTTTGCTTTTTTTTTTTTTTTTTTAACGTGCGAGGCTCTCACTGTGGCTCTTGCTTTCGCTCTCGTACCACCTTGACGTTCCTGGTGATTTAGGTGGGATTTTATAGTTAAAAGTACGCATGGAAACGTGGGGCTCTCACTCTCACTCTCGCTCGATGTTCCGGTGACTTAGAATAGGGCTATATAATTAAACGCACACATTGGATAAGTGGGATTCTTTCGAAATCCAATCCGAGCCTCAATTAGGCTTCTAATTATATATGTGGAGCATTTTAACAAACAACCCGTGCCTCAATTAGGTTTCTAGTTCTATATGTGGGGCATTTTACCAAACAACCCACCTCTTAACAAGAAATATATGACTGGTTTATTATCTGATGACATTTATGGTGTGGTAAAGAAACTGATTTCATGGTTTGATGTTGATTTTATTGTATTTTGTGTTGGGTGGTCTTGGGTCTTTTCAACTCCAAAAAGCTAGCTTAAGAGGTGAGACTTTCCCTCACACTTATAAACCAACCACCAGTCCCTTCCACAGCCGATGTGAGATAACCCAACAATCTCCCTTTCACATATCGGGTCCTGAGTTGGTTCACTATCGACCCGTCTCTTCCAACTCTTGAATCAGAAACTGTTGAAACCCGGACTCTGATATCAGTATTGAGTGGTGTTGGACCGTCTCAACTCCAAAACACTAGTTCAAGAGGTGAGATTTTCCATCACACTTATAAACCAACCATCAACCCCTTCCACAACCGATGTAGGATTCCCAAAACAGTCGGAAAAATGTTACATTACAAGTCTAGCTTGAAGAAGACTTGAGACTTCTTGCTTAACTAGAAAGGATCAAAGAGAATCCTAATTCCTGATTATGTTGCTTTTGCTTCCATTATTAAATCAAGAATCAATCAAATCAAAGATGGTAGTACAAGCATTCACTCTATTATTGCTTGAAGGGGTCCTAAAGCTTAGAAGACTTGAGAGAAAGGGAAATGAATTCCTGTCAAAATAAATACATAGAAGCAATGGTGCAATACCCCATCTTTTCTTTTCAAGGTCACTCTATTAACATTATATTTGAAAATAATGGTATATAAAAACCATGAATAGAATAATTATTTCAAATGATTTTTCTTCGAAAAAAATAATAAAATAATTCTACATTAGATTGTATTTTAAAAAATGTTGGACCCATATCTTCTTCTTTTAGATGGGATTTAGATCCATATCTGACACTGTAAGATATAGTTGAGCTGCATTTAATATCTATATTTTTTTTAAGCATCATTAATTCTCCACCCAAATCTAGGTCTTTGAACCCCTCAACACACACAACCTTCAGTAATGGGATCCTAGAGATTTCCAATTACATAGTAAAAAAATGGATCAAATGGGTTAAATTTAAGGCAAAAGAAGACAACCTTCATTAATGGGATCCTAGAGATTTCCAATTACATAGTAAAAACAATGGATCAAATGGGTTAAATTTAAGGCAAAAGAAGCTCTCCTGCTTTCTGGGGGGGGGGGG
>JAUPMG010000005.1:3459147-3472503 GCA_031762675.1 Pachysandra terminalis
TAAATTTAAGCCAAAACAACATATCCTACTTTTTCCCCCCCCCCCCCCCCCCCCAAAAAACAACAAAAAATCTTGAAGATTTCACACAAAATGGATGATCATAATTGTCTGATGAATCCTCACATGTCAGTAGTCAGAAAGGATGGTACCAAATTTTGGGTCAGGTGGTTATTAGTTACCATTGGTGATCAGACGGTCTAATTAAATCCCATTTTATAGGTAGTACTTTCTTAAAAGCGCGTGTACACATTTTGAGTATGACCGCATGCATTGAATCATTCAATAAAGCTGTAATGATTGTACAGCCGTCTCTTTCACGTGCCAGTTGTTAGCAATTGCGTACGTTGATTAGACCGTTTGGAAAAAATGTGATATTTGAAACGGCTCAGAGATATTTGACCGTTTTTATTACCAAAAAGGCAATAGCTTCTCAAGGAAGCAACCTTTTAAATTCCAACTTGTGGGGGAACGCCACGTGTCCCAAACCCAACAAACACATTCTTTCTTCTCTTTTGAAGTACTCAAAAGATTAAGGACTTATATTCCTAAGGCATACTCCCTTCTTAGCACCCGAGGAAATGAGAATACTCTTCCCTCGATGGACCTTAGTTTACTCGAATGACGTATTTATGAGCATGCTATCTCTAATAGACTCCTCAAATAGTTAAGATTCCAATAAATCTACGAAGTCACATTTATTTACTCTCTAGAACAAACTTCGAGTAATTTTATTACATACCTTTACGTTCTGAAGGTATTTTACTCAAGGAAGGATCCCCGAGGGACCTTTCTGTACCTTCTAACTCGGGAGTTACTCTTGGACCACATCCATAGACTTCGAAGGACCACTTTTATGCTTTATCTTGAAGGATCACTAGGCAGGTATATTCCTTCTAAGGACAACCTCGACGGACGAACCCGAGGGACAACTTCGACGGACGGATCCGAGAGACAACTTCGACGGACAAATCCGAAGGAAGTCTTCTCAGACTAACCACCTCCAGATGGTGAATTCGAAGGAGGTATGTTTCCTCCTGCTAATGGTGAATTCGAAGGAGGAATATTCCTTCCTCCTAAGGTGAATTCGAAGGAGGAATATTCCTTCCTCCTAAGGTGAATTCGAGGCTAACCACCTTGAGAGGGTCAATTCGTCAAAGGGCTTGTCAATTTCAAAAGACTAAGGGTTCTGTTCTCCTCGAAAGACACAGACTTGGGTTTATCTCCTCGAATGCAATCTTTTATGCATCCAAATTGCCAACTGGGACTTGAAGTCACTTTTATTCATCTTTATGAATCGATTTCGAGTCGTATTTATGGACTTTCATTTCTAGAAGCAAATCTCCAGTGGAAAGGGCTTTAGAAGTTGAAAGCATGCCATCTCCAAACGTATTCCTGAAGATAGGTTTCCCACAGACTTTGAGAACGTCATCTCACTTCACCTTATAGGAATTCACATTTTACTTCTGATTTCATCCAAGTAGAAGGCACTCGGCTTGATTACTGTAGCTATGAACCTTAAGGGAATTCAAAACAACCTCCTCTTTATAGAGACGATTGATCATGAAAACGAATTTCCTGACGAAGCACCTCGAGTTCTCTACATGGGTAATTTGAGAATACATTGATCACCCTGTAAGTATATAATTGTTATTGATTTCTTTGGAAGGAAGATAGCCACCAAAGGAAATTCTCATTCGAAACATACGAATTCAGTAAAGTACCTTATACATTGAATTGTCTCCTAAAATGTTAATTGTGATGGATTCTCACAATGGAAAACATGTGGTAAAAATCTCACCGACTTATAATATCTGCTTTCTAACTTATCTAAATGGGTTTTTGTCTTATCTGGAATGACGGCATGAATGGTGACGTTGCTCTTTAGGATTTGTATGAAAGTGACACGCGTCTCTTGATCTATGTTGCTCAAGTTCCAAAACAACCTTTCGCAGAGCAGTTTTTAAGGTTTGAAATGATTTGGTCTCTTTCTCTAGAGGTAACTTAGTCGTGTTGAAGAATATGCGTCATTCAAGATATTATTCAAGACCACGCGTCACTCAGGATTTGTTTAGCACATGAGGGTCCCTCTCTGAACGCTTAGCCGAGTGACACTTGTCCTATGTGAAGTGGAAAACTCTCTACAAATACTAGGACTCATCCTCCATTGAAGGGGATAGAGGAGCTCTGAGTTAAACCAGAAAAACTTACAAACCTGAAACAACAGTAAGTAAAGACACTGAAAGAGAAAGAGAGTAGTCTTCAACCTGTGAGGTTTTAATGCTCTGAGATTGCAATCTAACTACATTTTTCAGTTATTGCAATATTCTCTTTTCTTTGTCTTCTCCACAGGTCAAAGTTGACAAGAAACGCTCTTAACAAAACGGCTGCGCGACGGTTTAGGCTGTCTTAAAACAAACTTTTCTACATTTTCTCTGGGTAGATGATTCTATAGGTCAAAATGTATTAGTTGTCCTTATGTTCTGATATATTTAGTCCTTTACAAATCCGTCATCACCACCATCACCAAATCAAGTTTAGTACATCTCCTAATTGGGGACCCCAATCAATTATTTGTCCTGAATCATTGTTTCAAGGCTTTTTGATTGATCCTCATAACTGCTTGTAACTTTAAACAGGTTTTGTTTTAGCAGTAAATGCAAAGTGTTACAGTGAACATAACACCTGTTTCATTTTTCCTGTTTTCTTTATTTGTCCTTCCTTCCTCCCACTTCACATTATTTAAGAGCAAGTAGAGGAAGCAAAAGAGAGATCACACTGATCTTTGGTGAGAAGGGAAGATGGGTTCCAAGTCTCTCTTCTTCTTTGTTCTCTTTTCTTTCTTCGCTGTGTCTGCTTTTGCAGAAAATGAAGAGAACCCAGGCCTTGTAATGAGCTACTACAAGGACACATGCCCTCAAGCTGAAGACATTATCAAAGAACAAGTTAAGCTTCTCTACAAGCGCCACAAGAACACTGCATTCTCATGGCTTAGGAACATCTTCCATGACTGTGCTGTTGAGGTAAAACAAAACACAGTTTATACTTCAGAATGATGAAGATCTGTTTATGGGTTTGTATTTTTTCCTAAACCCCATTTTCTTTTCTCTCTTGTTTGTGATAGTCTTGTGATGCTTCACTTCTGTTAGACTCCACAAGGAGGAGCATGTCTGAGAAGGAGACAGACAGGAGCTTTGGACTCAGGAACTTCAGGTACCTTGACACCATTAAAGAAGCAGTGGAGAGGGAGTGCCCTGGAGTTGTTTCTTGTGCAGATATCCTTGTCTTGTCTGCTAGAGATGGCATTGTTTCGGTATTTGCTTACTCCCCTTTTCTTGATTTCCCCTGCTTGCTTTAGAATGATGTAGTTTTCATGCCAGATCTTCACTGTATATTCCCTTTTAGTCTCTTAGATTTCTCTGAAACCCCATTTCCAACATGGGTTTTACTCTTTTTGATCTGAAAAATGTTTTTACTTTATAACAGTCTCAGTTTATATCTGGGTTTCTAATTTTTCACTTGATCTGGATTACAATCCCTTTCAAAAGTATTAAGTTATTGTCTGTCTTGCTTTCCTTTTGAAGACAAAGATGTAGATCTATTTAGGACTTCCATTAATACTTGCTTTTGAAGCTAATGTGGTTTTTTTTTATCCATTTATGTTTTCAGCTTGGTGGCCCTTACATCCCTCTTAAGACAGGGAGAAGGGATGGTAGGAGGAGCCGTGCAGATATGCTTGAGCAATACCTCCCAGACCACAATGAGAGTCTCTCTGTAGTCCTTGACAGGTTTGCTGCCATGGGTATTGACACCTCAGGACTTGTTGCCTTACTAGGTATATACATGATGCCTTAATCTGCAGTCATCTTCATGCACATGTGGACATGTTCATGCCTACATACATATAACATATGTACATACATAAAATGCATAATACTGACATGATGCCTTATCTGCACTCATCTTCATGCACATGTGGACATATTCATGCATGCATACTTACATACTACATATGCATAGTGTAAATAATCTGCTGATCCCAGGTCGGATCGAGTGATACAACTCGAGACTAGCCACAATCCCAAGCGGATTCCGAAATTGTTGAAAACTCTCCGATTCGGACCTAAATCAAGTCAGATCGTCCGATCCAGATGATCTGACTCGGTTTCAGACGAGTTAGATTGGACGTTCCAATATGGATAATCCGAGACCCTAAAAAATTTTCCGAGTTAAAAATTAAAAAAATTGGGTTTTGGATCCGCCGATCCACCGATTGAACTCCATATCACCGGGACAATCCCCGATTAGATAGGCCAATCCCACACTGAGTTCAAACACTGTATACATACATACATACTACATATGCAGAGTGTAAAGTATTGGCCGATTTAGAGTTGGAGTCGGACTGGCTCATACAACTTGGGATAGGCTCAGGATGAGCCACGATTCCAAGCCGATCCCTAAATTGTTAAAAATTCTGACTCAAGTCCTAAGCTTAGTCAGATCGTCTGGATCCAGACAATCTGACTCGACTTAGGATGATCCAATATGGATAATCCAACACCCTACAAATTTTTGGAGTCTTTTAAAAAAAATTCGGGCCATGTTTTGGATCAACCAACCCAGAGTTGGATCGCCAATCCAACTCGATGTCGGACCAGGGCCAGGACGATCCCGGATCCGATGCTGAGTTGCAACACTATGTACATACATAAAATGCATATATGGTACTGATATGATGTAGACATATGGACATATATGTGAGATAGTTGCATTAAAAGGTGATTCATTGGGTCAACACAACTGATGAACCGAGTCCCCTACACTAGACTGAGCTGAGTTGCTAATACTGGCTTGCTCCTTCCTTCCATTATACAGGAGCACACAGTGTGGGCCGAACCCACTGTGTCAAGCTCGTCCACCGGTTGTACCCGGAGGTGGATCCGGCCCTCAACCCTGGCCATGTCGAGCACATGCTCCACAAATGCCCGGACACGATCCCCGACCCGAAGGCGGTGCAATATGTTAGGAATGACCGGGGCACGCCGATGAAGCTGGACAACAATTACTACAGGAATATATTGGACAACAAAGGGTTGCTGATAGTAGATCACCAGCTAGCCACGGACAAGAGGACTAAGCCGTTTGTGAAGAAGATGGCCAAGAGCCAAGACTACTTCTTCAAGGAGTTTTCAAGAGCAATTACCATCCTATCTGAGAACAACCCACTTACTGGAACAAAGGGAGAGATCAGACAGCAATGCAATCTTGCAAACAAGCACCACTAGAGACTACTAACTAGTACAAGAAGACTACCTCAGAACTTTTCTTCCTAGATCTGTAGAGGAGAGGCTTGAGAGTGGTAGAATAAAATGGTTTTTGCTTTCTGATATGTGGTTTGTTCTAGTGAGAAGTAGTATGATGATGATGGTGGTGGTGGTGATGACCCACAATGCACTGTTTGTTTAGTGTAGTTTCTCCATTTCTTTTGCTAGATTCATGTGTTCATGTGAATTGATGAGGGATGATGTATGTATGGATGGTGGTGATGTTGCATAATATATGGATTGAATGATCTATGATTCATGCAAATGACTCTCTCTCTCTCTCTCTCTCTCTAAGGAATCAAATGAAAAGGACCCAAGCTCATGCTTACCCTTCGAGAAGAGAAATGAAAAAGGAAAAAGACAAAAATGGGACCAAGAAAGTTAGGGTAAATGAAGACAAACCAAAAAAGAAATAGAAAGAATGGGATTTCCTGATCTAAGCAAATAAACTTTAATACTAAAGGAAAAAAATTTCTATTTCTTATTCCTTTGTTTTCTTTTGGGGTTTGGCAGTATATAAAGAAAGAGATACATAATAAAACGTCTTGACAAAGAGACCATGTTCTGGTGCATGTGGGTTTCTGTGGGTGAGAGAAAAAGGATTTCTTAAGACTGGCTTGTGTAAATCTAATCCAGAAGACACTCAGATGAAGGGAATACTTGGGGACGTTTTTTGTTTTCTCTTGGTTCTTCTGATTACAGAGATTACAAAGTGCATCATTAATGAAGACATTCAACACCCAATTCTTCATCAATCTCTAGTCTTGGTGCATCAAAACTTGAACTCGACGACTTGTCATGACCGAGCGAAAATCACATTACAATGAGGATATCTTCTACGTTCTTGCACTAAAGCTAGGAGAGGGTGTGCAGTTAACTAGAGGCACTTTTGAGTTGAAGCCGTTGTTGGTATATATCTTTTGAAAAGCTTATTACTTGCATTCTTTGAACTCAGACTATATTTTGAGGTTTTGTAACTGTAAGTGGGTGGTGGGATCCAACTTTTTCACACTAGTGGACAGTGATGTTGCTTGCACTGGGACTCCTCTTGTTATTTTATTGATGGTTAAGGCAATGAATTCATTGACTTCGCCATTTCAACAATGGATCATGGACTGTCCATTCAGTCCAAGATCATTATGTTTTTGTTATGAATGAGACTTTTTATTGTTTAAAGGTGTTTTCCTTGTATAAAATTAAGCCATCTAAGGTGTTCCTTCATAAGTTTTTTTTTTTTTGGTGACGTGGAACACCTGACCCCACTTAATGGGGACAGGGTAAACCTCGGATAGCCCACAAGAACCATATATCAGGTAAACCCGGGGACCTTCATAAGGTTTATTGTTTAGAAACTGAAAAGATGAGAAATTGATTATATTAACAAAAAAAAAAAAAAAACTGAGTATTGATTGAGTTCTAGATTAGGAGTATTTTCATGTAAACTGAGCTCTGTAGAATAGATGAAATGGCTAGACTACTAAAATGCACCATGAACATGACTTCATAGTTCTATAGATATTTGCTATAAAAAGAAAAGTTGCCTACTTTCCTGCCATAAACATGCAAAGATTTACATGAAAAACCATGGCTGACTGGGTTGTTAGTCCATTACTTACAGCTAGGCTCCGCCTTTTTCGGTTCGGTACTGCTGGAACTGCTATCAGAGTCGCTACTGACTTCCTCCATGGCTGCATCTTTCTTGGGCATGAAGGTATTGCAGGAGGGATGACCATAGTAAGGCTGTGGATGAAGGGAGACGTAATTCCTGGGAGGGAAAGAACGATAACCATATGAAGACGGGTACGGGCAAGAAGGGAATGCATTTGAAGGAGGCCAGTATGCCATTGACATGAATGTGTTTGCAGGATGTGGTGGAAACATGGGATAAGAGGGTGTTGCCATAGCATGACTGTGAATTGAGGTAAACCCCATAAGCCCAAACTGTGTAGGAGGCACTGAGCTCGAAGGAACAGTTTGTTGTACATTCGAGGATCTTGACAAATTCTGAGGCTTACTTATTGAGGTTGTTTGTTTGTTGCCGCTCGATTTTGTTGAAATTGCCTTCCCAGATAATTGTTGTGAAGTGGAAGTAGCCTTCTGCAAAAGAATAATCAAACTAAGAAACTATTTCTAAACAGAATCTAGAACTACTCCCGTATCGAATAAGTTGCACAGTGTAAGGTCCTGGTTAAATCCCTGTAAACTGCTAAACGCTCAAGTGAGTTGTAAATTTGTATTTAGGGGTGTCCATTCAGGCCTTGCATGCCGGCACGGCACAAATTTTTTCGTACTAACCGTGCTTCGTGCCAGGCCGTGCCCAGAATTCAGGACCCCAGGCCCAGGAAGGCATGGGGCACACGGGCCTAGTGTGTCGTGCCGTGCCGTGCTGGACCCAAGCATGGCACAAAACGTGTTTTTTTGTGCCGGGCCATGTACGACACGGCCCATTTGGCCTGGTTCGGCCAGTTTATTTTTTAAATGTAGCCATTTCCAGTGGCACAAAACGTGCTTTTTCGTGCCGGGCCATGTATGACACGGCCCATTTGGCCTCGTTCGGCCAGTTTATTTTTTAAATGTAGCCATTTCCAGCCAATTATAGCCGTTTCGGAATGGGCTGGATCCGGCCTGAACGGGCCATGCGTGCCATTCGGGCCAGGGGCCTGGAACCCAGGCTCAACACGGCACAGACTTGGGTCCGTGCCTGAGCACGGTACGGCATGACACATGTTGTGCCAAGCCGAGCATGCACAGCCTGGCCCGCATGTACATCCCTAGTTGTAATGACTCAGCCAAGTCATTGCAGGTTTGGTGGGATTTCGATATAACCTCCTATATATATAAAAGAAAGAAAGAAAAGACTCAAAAGATGTACTCAACTCATCCCCAATCATACTAATTGATATCAGTTAACATAATGAACCTAAGGTTATAAAGTTGGAGACTTGCATCAAAAGAAAACGCGAGTGAATGTTAAAATATAAAACAACCCAGATACATAAAATGGGAGAGATGCGATCTTACAGTTTCGTAAATCACTGGATACAGATGAAATAACTCCTCCCCTTCAGCATCCTCATCAGTCCTGTAATAAAAAAAAGGGTGTGCCTTGAGTGAAGAAGCACTTGGGAATGAGACTGCTTTAGAATTAGGATCATAAGAGGTACCCAAAGTAAGAAAACAAGCACTGAAAAACTATCATCCACATATTTTTATTGTTAATTTAGGATTAAGCTGCCCATATTTATTTTGACCAATCTAGTAAATGTTTTGGATCAGAAAGCTATAACTATTTAGTTTGAATTGTTTTAGCTGTAGGTAAGAATTTTCAGAGCATGAAAATGCTAACATTATGGGATTTAAAAGGTGCAGTTCTTACTTTTTTCAAAACAAAAAAAGAAAAAGGTGTAATTAAATCAGGTCACAGTTTGACAAAAGAGAGTTTATGAGTTTTTTTTTTTCATTTTCATGCGATGATTAACCTACCTTAATGATTCTTCCTTGGATACATGGATGAGAATGCCACATGAATATTTCTATGTTTGTTAATGGTGTAAATTTCATACATATGTTCTCTATTGTACACTTAAGCTTCAAGAGAGATTTAGGGTTGTATCAGATTGGCTACCTATAATATTTTTGAAGAAGGTCCAAATTCCTGTACTTGGTCTCCCTTTGAACAAGATCATCTGGAAAACCAGCCATGAACAAGAGTGTGATACCCAAAGCCTTGAAGAAGAAACTCCCACTACGAATATGAACTAGCATTGCCATCTGGCAAATAAGTGGCCCAAAGGACTTCAGCTTGTTTCTTCCCATGCGCTGCCTGACATATCTGGAACAATTCATCCATTGACATATTTAGAAAACTGAAACTTAGAATATTTGGTACTTTCAGCTCTAATCTTAGAAAATGTCTATGGTGTTGGCCAATAGGATTTTCTATGTTGCAATTGAGAATATAAAACGGGTTAGCTCAACTGGCAAGCTCTCCAGCTCAGGAACTGGAGGTCCCAGGCTCGAGTCCCCAGGCTTTATTATATATGGTCCTTGTGGGTGGGTCATGTATCCGGGGTTTACATTGTCCTCACTAAGTGGAGTCGGGGTTCCACGTCACAAAAAAAAAAAAAAACTGCGAGTGTATGAAATGGACAAAATCATAACAATAGACTTGTCACTTAATTTAGGGAACAATACTTACTCATTTTGGGGAAGATTTCTTGTTCTCCCACCGTATTTGATGCACAAGAATAAGCATGATGGGCAGCTTGGGTCAGATGGGCGCATAGCCTTCTCCTCCTGAAGTATTTGAACAGGACATAATGTCAGGTTCTGTCGATTTGGATAGAATACTTTTCTCTGGACGCCAGGATTCTCATACAAAACATGTTCCTGATAATATATAACATTCAGTTGCATTTTACAAATGAATGAAAGGTTCAGTATGATCTCAAATTGAACTAGCTCCAGGTACAAGTTTGAAAAAGATGCTTTATGAAGAGATGCTGTAAAATGGCATCCTCTAATCATGTTAACAAGTAACTAGAGTTGAAAAACAAATAGCAGAGCTGACTAATCTCCTTGACAGCTAGTGACAGAAACCAACAACAAAGATCTCAAAATGAGTCACAATTTTCCTCAAAGACAAATAATAGTATGTGATGTGGTGAGTCTAGTGACCCAATTACTTACATCTAGGAAAATGGCAGAAACTCCCATGCACAATTTGTATAATCTATTGAAAATGAGAATACAAACTGATGTTCAATCGTACGAAAGTTATAATTCCATGTTTTCAGCCCATTAACTTCTCAACTCATCTGTTGATGTCCTCGTGTTGCACCCCTTTATTTTTAACCCCCATGGGTTAGCTCAACTGGTAGGCTCTCCAGCTCAAGAATTGGAGGTCCCAGGTTTGAGTCCCCGGGCTTACCTGATATATGGTCCTTGTGGGTGGGGTCATGTATCCAGGGCTAAATGGGGTCGGGGGTTCCACGTCACCCAAAAAAAAAAAAAGGACTTTCAAGAAAATAGTTAGATAAGTTGTCCATGTCTTTGTGTATGTGTTTAAAGATGAAACTTGGTATGTGAAGAGAGCTAATGTTTGAACGAGTAGGGCTGGTCAACTCAGCTCCCATGTGTGAGAATTGAGTCGCATCAGAACTCTTTGTCTGATCTGTCTTTGAAGTCTAGCAGCAATAATATACATATACCTACATATGTACATATATATACAGACACACATGGATATAAACACGGTCATACAAATCTATATCCTATATATATATACACGTATGTATTTGTATGTGCACCTAAGTATCTAAAGGTTTAATTAAATCCATTTTGGGAATGGTTTCATGTAAATATTTCCTTAGACACAACACAACGATTATGAACAAAGGCCGCAACAAGAACAAGAGAGCAAACATGAACATCATAGCAACTCATGAATAGTTGGTATTGCACCATCAACATCAGAAAACTGTCAACATTCAAGTAAAGTTGCTTACCCCAGGATCTGTTGGAGACACATATGGCTCTCCCTTTCTTAATATGCTAAAATGATTGAAGTCTAATTCATACATCTCTTCACATCCATGCCGTATACCGAGAGATGCAAAAACGATGATTTTCCTAATGGTATGGGACTGCGCATTCTTTAATAGAAGTGCTTCTGACTCCATTATCCTCTTGACTTCCTTTGGGCAAAACGCAACCTTTGGGGGCTTTTTATGCGATGAAATAGTTCCAGATCTTTTATGCACAATCTCTCGCCCAGAAGTATGGATCTCCGATGATACTTTGCATCCCCTAATCTTCTTTATTTCTTTCCTGCTATGTTTGTTTGGCTCCGTCTTGTTATTTGTAAATCTTATAATAGGTAATGAACTCCCTCTCTCATGATATACATTTGTTCTCTGGTTCACATTCTCAACTGTTGATTCAGTCTGACTACCATGGGGCGTTTCCAAGACCTGGATATGTTCACCCCCATTGAGACCTTCTTGATGGAGAAATCCTTTTAAAGTTTCAACAACTTGCAAATTCCCATCATTTTCCCTATTCTTATAATCAATGTCGGTATCATCCTCGTCGATGAACTCATCATCCCCATCATCACTGTCATCTGTTTCCTCACAATCTGCATCTAAGTCTCTGTCTTTAAATTTTTCCAGATGCAGTAATTGGGCATCATCCATGCTCATCCAGTTGACCATGCAGTCTTCTTGATTGGCATATTTGGGGGCCATGCATGTGGTGTCAAGCTTGATCTGTGTGCTCATTTCAACACTTTTGGCAATTTCTGCCTCCCCAAATTCATCATTTCTTGGTTCTATCTTTTGTCTCTTGAATTTCTTGACATTGCTATCTGTTGCAATGGGGCAACCATCCTGGAAGACAAAGAAAGTTAGAAAGATTAAAAAAAGAAAAGAATGGATGGGATCTTTAATTATACTTTCAATAAACAAAGAAAAGATATCTGAGAGTACATGAACTTTCTACAATAGATCAATTAGGAGTACAAGCTACTATTGAATCCAATGCTCTAACAACAAAATCACTATTTTAGACTCCAAGTATCTTGCCTCTACATTTTTTTTCTTCTTCTTATCATTTCTACCAAATTGCAAACTACATGATGTCCTACTATTCTCCTCTGTCCATCTGGATGGATTCAAATGAACACCTTTCAAACCCTGATTTGGACTGCATGCAAACACCATTTACCAAGTTTACTCTACAAGCAAATTTGTTCAATGATAATGAGAAATTTTCCTTGTCCCCGCTAAATTGTTTGTTTTTCACTTACCCCCAATCATTCCTTACTTTAAACCCTAAAAAGCATCCATACACACCACAACCACTTTTGGAACTGATTGAGGAAAAGACTTAGATTATTAGTGTTGATCGGGATCAAGCAACAATAATAAACACAGTAAAACGAAGATCAAAACAATGCACACAGATATACGTGGTTCGGCAAAGCCTACGTCCACAGGAGAGAAGACGTTTCCACTGCTGTCAAAAGCAATTCGGGTTACAACTTATACTCCTATATGATATATAGGGAAAATCCCCAATATACCCTTACCATATTGCGGGGTGGAGCCCCCTCATCCCGTAACCCCATGGTATTGACTCGGCACAACGAGCTACCCGTGACCTCGGGGAGGGACCTCTCCCCATGGGAGAGAGCGAATCCCATGGTACTAAACCGACACAACGAGTTACCCGTGACCCAGGGAGGGACCTCTCCCAATGGTGCTCCGCTTCGCTCCATCCGATGGGTCCGCCATCCTCAAGTCCCTCCTCCTAGGATCTAGCTCCTCCTAGGATCTAGAGACTAGTGAATATGAACGACCCATTATCTCTAACAATAAGACATACATCTTGACCTTATATCAAAAGAGAAAACAACCATATTAGTTAAGGAAATTCAACACAAAGATCTTCCATTTATGGACATACTGCGAGTTCATCTAACATCACCATGCACAATATAATCACATTTATAATAAAAATTAGCTAAGATTTTTTAATAAAATTATATTGAGGCAATATGAAGAACAGCTTATGATATATTACTAACAGATAAATGGAAAATCAAGTAACAAGGCAAAATACAAACATGAATCTTTTGATCAGATCATCCATACTTGTCTATCTATGAGAAGAGATTCGTTCCCTCTCTCCTGTATTTGAGCTTCCAACAATGATATCCTCTCCATAAGCTCTGCATTCCTCTGTTGCTCCCTCTGCAACTCTGCTGAAATCTCTGCGACAACAACATTGATACCCTCTTCTTTCACTTCTCGTGTTCCACAGTCCAATGTAGCTGAAGGAGAAGTAAATTCTAAAGAACACCCTCGATTTATAGCATATAATTCAGAAGGATTAACCAAGCCAGGACAGGATTTAAGCTCTGACATTGAAATGCTTTCTTCGCAATTTGATATCTTCTAACCAAAATCTGCATTAAGAAAACTGGTTTTAAATGCAGAAAAAGAAGTAAAACAGGATACCCATTAACGAA
>JAUPMG010000005.1:3493230-3510136 GCA_031762675.1 Pachysandra terminalis
ACAACATGACATTCTAAGAACAATTATACAGGTAATGTACTTACCTTATATCTTGCAGAAAACAATGAAGAAGAACAACAATGTTAGAAGAACTCCTTCTTCCTTCTTCACTTGTTCTCTGCAAATCCAAAAGCCAGCAGAAAATTTCAGAATCTCTCCTCTCTCAAGGTTCAACTCTTCTCTCAAAACAACCTTCTCCCTCACTTGGACGAACCAAGGAGAGGAAAGGATAACTTTCCTCCCCCCTAATCTCTCCCATTTTCTCCCACGGTTCTGCCAACACACCCCCACGATGCCACATCTCCACAAAACCAGTTCAACGCACAACCGTGTGTTGAACTCAAACCAATTCATTTCAAAATTTGTATTCCCTCTCTTCGTTGTGCGTTGAACTCAAACCAATTCATTTCAAAATTTGTATTCCCTCTCTTCACCCCAACTCTTAATAATAACATAAAAACCCCCTCAACACAAGTATAAACACAATTAACCCCTAAAACTAATTAATCAAACAAACACAAGGAAATAAATACGAAATAAATACAGAAAATTAATAAATAAAAGGGGAAAAATTCTAATAATGAGTTTAGGTCATTACAATATTTTCACTAACATCACCAAACCAGCAAAACATAGAAAAATACATTAATTCATTTATTTAAAGCATAAATCAAGGACTAATAAGCATGAGTAATAAATCTAAAAGTGCAAGTGTTAGACACTTATCAAAGATTTTTACTAACCATCGGTTTAAAACCTATTGTATTTTAATTTATTTGCATTGTGCAGTTTGTCCCTGAAGGTTATGTGTTTGTAATGGGGGATAATTGCAACAACTTTGACTCCCATAACTGGTAAATTGTGAAACCACTAAACTAAGTTTAGATTGTGGTTTGACTAATAATTGCTAAAAGATGGAAGGAAATAATAATAGAGGGTTAGTATGGATTTGTTTTGATTTCTCTATTTGGCTTCATAAATAGGTTTCCTCTGGATTTATTTGGTTTCCCTATTTGGTTTCAGCACTGGGGTTCATCTGGATTTAATTTGATTTCTTTATCTGGTTTCAGCAAAGGTCTCTCTCTCTCTCTCTCTCTCTCTCTCTCTCTCACCCACACAATATATATATATATATATATATATATATATATATATATATATATATATATATAAATAAGAATATGTAACTAAAAATGATTTGTTTTGATTTCTCTATTTGGTTTCATAAAATTTATTCGTAGTACAACATATTAGATTAGTTTTCAATTGTTGAATTGAGACTGTTATTCCGATCTTTGTAGCCGATGAAATTCTAATCAATATGTTCATTAATGTTGTGCAGAGATCACTGTTGCTTCAGGAATAGCAACAGAGCTTGGAATCCCATTGACTCACCGTGGTATTGCCAATAGCGTGAGGTTTCCCTTCTAATGTTGGAACTATAATCTATGCTTGTATTCATGTTAACTCTCTCACTCAGTGTCCTTGAAACTGAAAGATCTTTTGTTTCCCTCTATCTATGCTCTATATGATTCTGTTTTCTGCAGTTTCCTGTCACAGGATTGGGCGCAGTCTTAATGGATAGAGCTGGAAGAAGGCCTCATCTACTTGTAAGCATTAATCCAACAACCAAGTCCTATCTACAGTCCGAGCAAGTAAGCTTTATTTTCTGACTGTTTCTTGTGTACTTTCTAAATATTTATATCCCCTATCAAAACTAATAAGATTGGCTTTAGATTCCAATATTTATGTCTCCAGCGCATTTGTCCATTTATGCATCCTTGAGGAAGTATGAATCAAGTCAATTGATTAACATTTTTCCAAGATAAGACTTGCTCTGATTTGAGTTGCCTCAGTTGCATCATCATCAGGTAAGGTTTGTTTATTTTATTTTATAAGCTTTAAATAGTTAGCTTTAATCAAACTGTTGAGTTTGATTGTGATGAATATATCCTCTTTGAACTAGCCACCTCTGATTTTAATGGACTTCAATGTTGAAACAACATTATGTGGAGTCGAATTATGTGTATAATATAAACTGTTATCATTTCGATATCTTATTTTTGAACTGAGCTATGAGGTCTAAAGTAGTTCTTGGGGTATTAGTAGTTCATGATGGAAAATTACAAGCTCTTTATATGTTTTTCAAATGAGAGGGAGGATTCAAATGAGAGGGAGGAAGAGGGAGGGAAACATAGCTAAAACCTCAAATCTACATTTATTTATTTTTCTTTTTTATATATCTGAAATGTAGAAGTGATGCTTGCTTAGTTGTGTATTGGGGTATTAGTGTTTAATGCTGGTTGTTTGTTTGTTCTTGTAACTTTTTGTGATCATTGAAGAATTCCACAAAGATTATATATTAGCTTTTGTTCTAGTTGATTTCAGATAGCCTTTTATTATTCCTTTAGTATGCCCTTTAGTTATTAATCCTTTAGTATGCCCTTTTAACTTTTTGTGATCCTGCAATGCATGAGGAGAGCATTTCGTCTGGAAGATTTGCTGCACCCCGTGTTGAAATGCTTGTATCCTGCGTTGAAATGGTTGTACCCTAATGCATAATAATTGGGGTACAAGCATTTCAACCCAGGATAGAAGCATTTCAACACGGGGTGCAGCAAATCGTCCAGGCTCGTAGACCAGACGAAATTCTCTCATGCATGAGATGTGCTAGGGGATCAAAGCTAGTTGCTTTGTTCTGGATGCTGTATTGCTAACTTTAATAATTGTGTCGGGATGGGTAACACTGCCGGAAACGAAGTTTTTGTAGTTCATAAGAAACTAACGTAACGCCTCTCAGATTTGCTATCTTTTCTATTTAGGGTATTTCTATTATTTTGGTGTTCTTATGGGCATTTTGGCAATTAATGGCCAGCTCTTAAGGACACATTTTTTGGTGCTCCTATCTTGCACATTAGGCCCTCTCTTTAAAGAGCTTGGATGGTTGAGATTAACTCTTCCATCCAAGGGGTTAATGAAGGGCTAGGATTGACTCTTTAGAGAATGGGGTATAGGTCCTAACCCTAGCCCATCTGTTTGTTTTGTCTTTGCTGAGAAGAACTTGGAAGCTTTCCAAGGAAGAAGAAGAGAAGAGGAGGAAGTTTGAGCTAGAGGTGCCCATCTTCACTAGATTTTCGAGCTAAGAGACTAGCTGGTAAATGCATTGTATGCATTTATTGTGTGTTTTCTTGGATTTTTGAGCTTCTCTTGGCATGTTTGGATTCATTGAGTGTTTGAATGTTCATGTGAATATTTGGTACATGATTCATTGAATGATTTTGTTGAATCTATGATTAGATTGAGATTAAATTACATATTTTTAGGTCATATTACTGAAATGGATGATTTCAAGAGATTTTGCTTGATTTTCGTTTGGTATGTATATGTTTGATTAGATCTATCATGTATAATGATTCTTCATGTTAATCTGGTGTTTTTGGACCTACATTGCACAGAAAACCTGAACTTAGGTGGAAGATTTGAGTAGAATGGACAGTGTGAGAAACAGAGCGAAAAACCCAAAAATTGCGACTGGCGGTTGGTCCGCCGACGAACTTGTTGACGGTTGACGGTTGGTGAGACTCACCTACCGAAGACACCAACCGACGAGACATGCCTTGTGGACCGTGTCGGTGAGTCGTCGGTGGGACCGACGGACTCGCCGACGTTATGAGGTGCAGAGAGGCCATGTCTGCGGGTGTGTCGACCCACCGAGGGACTCACCGAAATGGAGTATAATTTTTGGTTGTTTGTGGTCGGTGAGTCGTCTGCAGAACTGAAGATACTCACCGACGGTTGTCGGTGGATCCGTCGGTGACACTGACGGGACCAACCGACGAGAATGTCTATTGTACCTTTGGGGTTCGGTGAGTCGTCGGCAGAATTGAAGACGCTCGCCGACGGGCATCGGTAGGTATGTTGGTCCATCGACGGACCTGCCGACGGAGAAATTTTGAATGCTACAGGTGGGTACGTCGGCCCACCAACGGGACCCTTCGAAGAAGGAATTTAGATGAGATTTGGAAGGGGTTTTCTAGTATGATAAACACCTTGAATGACCTATGATTGTATGGCTTTACTCTATGTTTTTACTTCATATTATTGAATGATGGTGAGGCTTGTATCGTATGCCTTCATTTCATAATTATTACGTGATTGAAGCATGCTTAGAACTATTAAATGATAATGATGCATACACGTAGTTGTTTGCAAAATCTCATGCATCTAATGGCCATGCATGCATGTATAGTCCTTGTGAGGACTTAGACCACAGATTACCCGTTAGTTCCTTTGAGAAGGACAAGAGGGCAAATGTGAGAATACTTGGTCTCTTAGATGAGACCCAAATGAGAGATAAAATTCTGGTGTCTCATGGGGGACTATATATTTTTATAAATCTAAAGTGATTTATGGGTGAGGGATTAGCTACCCCAAGAGCCCATGGATACCTATATATATATATATGTATATATATATATATATAGAGGGTAACTTCGATTGATAGTTGTAGTGGGTATTGTACCACGGAGGGAGGTTCATGAAGGTGATGCCCTTGGACTATCCCGTTGAGATAGTGTGTCCCCTATAAAAATAAAAGCGGGGCATGAATTCCTCGGGGTTGAAAGTCCCTTAAAACTGTGCTGTACGGACAGAATCTGCGAGGTATCCTTAGCCCGAGAGGGGCCATGTATCTGTGAGTGGATACATGGTGTTACAGTCTGGATCTGGCGTGGGCATATCACATCACAATATCAACAACATTCATTTGCATTCACGTGATTGCTTAGACCAATTGCCAAGTCACTATTGAATTGTTCATGTCATTGCATATAAATGAATGAACCCTTGCATTGATCATGGCATCCCATGCATGCACAGTCATCCTAGTTAATTACACTGTATATGCACATTGTATTTACTGAGCGTGTAGCTCAAGGCTTCTTGGCTCTTAATATTTCAAGGGAACACTATAGACAAGACTTGGACTATGACCGAGATTGCTGAGTCGGACGAGGAGACCATGGGCTTCATTGCAGTTCCTTTTTTATTATTTTATTTATTGGTTTGTATGTATTTGAGGGATTTGGGAGGAGGAGCGTATTGACTCCATTATACTTGTTATGCTTACTCTTAGAGTGCCCATTTTCTTTTTGTATTGAGGTTTACCTTGTTTCCTCACTTGTGCCCTGCTGAGGCGTGAGAGAATCTTATTTGATGTTTCCGATAGATTCATGTTATACTTTTATCTCATGATTTATGATTATTTCGGCTGCGTATTCTATCTTATTATAAACTTCTCTGTTATATTGTGGTTTTTCACCTACAATGAGTATACGTTTAGAGTATAAGTGGATGAGAGTTCGGCTTTGAGTTCTAAAGCCATGCTCACGCGAGAGTGAGACACGTTTTAGAATTCGGGTCGTGACAGTTCTGGCTAAATAATGAATCTAAGTGCCTTTGAGTTTGAATTGGTCTTAAATAAGAAAGCCGCGTTTCTTAATTCAGATTTTATGTACACAAATTGTAAACTACAAAATTTTAGCACCAAATATTGAAAAGTTTGTAACTTGTCTTCGAATAATTTTATCACGTTTATAATGCAATGCTTTACAACAATTTCGGAGAATAATACAAACACTACAAAAAAAAGACACATGAAAATTGTAACAATTCATAAAGATCCAAATAATACACTAAATCCTATAATTATTTAACTTTAAAAAAATCAAATAATAGCACAAAGGCCCATCACGTGCGAAGCAGGTGGAGTAACTAGTTTTAGTAAAAAATACAAACTTTTATTTATCCATACATTGGAACTAAAACAGTTTCCGAGACGTGGCAGCTCGAACGCTCAGAGATATTTACTGGCCATGCAAATATAGTCTTACACCACCAAAATCAACTCTCTTTATGCTATTAGATCTATATATATATAGAGAGAGAGAGAGAGATAGTCTTCATTGCTGCATTTGTTAATGTGCATAGTGGAGAACTTCATCTACAACCATCAATTTTATTTTTTTTATAAAATCTCAACCGTAACAACTAATCGGTACTATGTCAAAGTCGATATATATCTATATATATATATATATATATATGTGTGTGTGTCTACAAACTTCTGGGTATTAGAAACTAGAAAGAGCTCTTTATAGTGTTATAAATGCAAAAAAACACTTGCTCTTAATTTAGTAAAAAAAAGGACCCATAAGAAGTCTCTCCAAGCTTCAGAGCCCATTGGATCACACTGACCAGTCTACCACAGCACCTGGTTTTGGGCTCTTCGTTTTTTTAATAATATATTTTTTTTGCTTTCCCTTCTAAAGCATAAAACCAAATCTCAAACATTTAGTGAGGATTTCATGTCTCCCTTCTCCAGTTCTATCAGGTATGTGTATTGCATGTATGTGTAGCTCTCACCCCCCTTACCTTACTTAAATGCTATATGTTCATTACACTCTTTAAATGCCTGTGTGCTTCCCTTCACACTTCCCTAAGGTTTTCTTCCCTTTTCAACTCTCTCTCTCTCTCTCTTCACATTCCTTCCTCTTTTCAGCTTTTCTTCTCAGTCATGAACTGGTTGCTTCTCAAGGAATTTTTTAGGTGCAAAGAAGCTGTTTTAGACCAAATGGGTTCTTTTGGAAATGGGGTTTTGTTTAAAGAGCTGAGGAAGGTTGTTCTTGCTGCACTAACCTGTACTTTTGCATTAGGTACTCTTTCTTCTTCTTTTTCTTCTTTCATTGAGTTCTAGTGATTCGGGCACTATACATTTTGATAAATGGGGCACCAGTGAGAGCTTAATAGAAAAGGTTGTTAAAAAAAGGAATCAAGAACTCTGGTTCCAGCCAAATTGGGGTGTTAAAGGCTTTGATAATCATAGAATTTACTATTTTTGTTTGGTTGGGTTTAGCAGGTGGAGTGATTGTTGGAGCACTTACAGGAGCCATTACAGGCCAAACCACAGAAACTGGGTTCTTTCGCGGGTTCGGAATGGGCGGAGTCGCCGGAGCGGTTCTAGCACTTGAGTTGCTCGAATCAATGATCAACGGCGAGTTGTTATCAAAGGTGATTCAATCAAATATATAACATTTGCTACATTCAAGGAAGCAACACATTTTGGTGCAGCACACTTCACAGGGTTGCAACTTGCACAAGGACCCCCATATTTGGTATCATTGTTCAATTATATTCCAAAGTGTGCTGCACCAAAATGCGTTGCTTTAGAATTTAGTCTCTCTCTCTCTCTCTCTTCTAGTTTTCTTCCAAAAAGGTTGCTGGGAGGTAAGAGGGCTAATGATGCAACTTGGGTCGGACTAACCTGAATCCAAACCGACCAAACCCAACTTTGGGTCGGTTTGGGTTTGGTTTTATATCACTTTGGGTCAGTTTTGACTCTTTTGAGTTGAAAAAAGCCAAACTAAAGTAATTCCGTTCAATTTTGGGTTGGGGCTTCGGGTAACCCAAACTCCAAACCAAATTAATCCGGTTAATAATATACATATTAATATGTATATCAGAAGTATGCAAATTTTAGAATTTAGGGGTTTAGTTTAAGTCCAAACATATGACTCAAAAGCTGTGATTATGCTTATCAACCCGACCCAAACCAACCCTTTGGGTGTTGGTTTCAAATCGGGTTGGTTTGGGTTTGGGTTGACCTTCAAGGAAGTCGGTTTGGGGTTGGGTCGAGGTCAACCCAACCCAAACCGAACCAAGTTGAACCCCTAAAGAGGGGTCCAGGTTGTTGAACACTTCAAGCATGGATCCCACAATCCATGGCCATGATCATGAGAGCAAAAGATGAACTACCCAAATTTGAAAACTTCCCCTTTTCAGTATTGCCCTATAAATGTTCTCTCTACTTGTCCTATATGTGTGTGTGACCTAATTTTCTTGTTTGCAAGTACAGGTTGCTCTTTTTGGTAGCCTAGTAAATGGGAAGATTTTCAGGGAATGGGTAGGTCCTGCAATGCTAAAGGCTTATCAGTGGCAAGTAAGTAATTTAAATCAACTATCTTGAGCATTAATCAAAAACAAGTATTAAAGAATTTATAATAGCAGTAATAATAAACTGATCAAGATGATTAAATTTCAGATTAACGCGATCGAGACCAGTTACCGGGATATCTCGGACATTTACGATGTCGACGACGGAGCCAAAGGGATGTCACTAAATTTTGTTAAGAAGCTACCTAAATTCAGATTCAGCTCAAGTAAGAGGAGGAGTTCCTGCAATGAGATCTGTTGTGCAATTTGCTTAGAGGTAAAGAAGTAAGAACCAGTTAGATTGCTCATAATCTCATCAATTCAAGCTGAAATAACATTGCTTTTCTTTTGTTAGGAATTCAAGGAGGGAGATACTGCAAGGAGATTACCTAATTGCAGACACTTTTTTCATTTGTGTTGTATAGATGGATGGTTAATCCGACGCGGTTCTTGCCCTATCTGTAGGAAAGAAGTTTGATAATATCAAACACCCCAGAAGAAGAGAAAAGAATATCAAAGGAATATATGAATTAGGATTCTTGTTCTGGCATCTGGTTCAGATACAACAATGTACAATTCAAAGCAATAGATCTGCAATGCTAAAGGCTTAACAATGGCAAGTAATAACAATGTTTTACATGAAAATTGGAATCCAGTTAAGCAACACTAAGCAGTCGATCTTATAAAAATATAACGAATCAGAATCCAAATTCTCGACAAGAAATGTAACTTCAAGATCTTACCAGTTTTTTCAGAACTTTGAATCAATTTAGGAAAAGAGATATACAAAAAGAAAAGCGACTTCAAGAACTTACCAGTGTTTCCATGTGAAATGGGAATAACAGAGTACAATTCTGAACACAAAATAGCTCAAATCAAATTCTTTGTTTCAAAACCATACTCGAGACAAAATCTTTATTGGTTAAACAAGAAATCGCCATTAGAATTCCACTCTAAATATTCAATTGCTCAGTGACTTCGTGCTTTCAGTTACCCTATATTATGAAACTCTTTTAATGGAAGGAAACATTGCTTCCTCTGTTTCTCACCTTGTAAAATACTCTCTACATTTAGGTGCTGCTGTACACCTTCCATATAATTCTACCACCAACAACAAATCCTTCTAAGTGGATTATTTTACAAAAGGAAAAAAGGGAAAAGCAATGGATTATTTTATTGCTAATCCAAAATTTAAAAACCTACAATTTCAAAACTTTGGCTACATTCTTTCTACTCAGATTTTTGGGCTTATCTTGCATGGGATACTTGACTTTGAGATTCCAAGTCTAACATACAAGTAAACAAGCACTAGCAACATCAATTAGCCACAATACAATTAATAGAACCTTTTATAGGAAATGACAACAAATTGGCAAATGATAACATTTCAGTGGTGGTTCATCGAATATTCAACATATGTATGGAAGTCAAAGCAACAGTTTAGAAAAGCCTGATTACACTAATCAGATATTCCATAAGAAATCTCTATATAGTTATACATTTTACAAGCTACACGAAAAGCACAAAGCAGAGATAAGTGCAGGCAGAGTTACCTGTTTAATCCTCAAATCTTTTGCTTTAATGGGAAATTTCCGATTGGAGAAACCCCATAGTTATCCTCCTAGATTTAAATCGTTTGCATTGTGAATTTAGTATATACTACACATCCATACCATTCCGTACTTGGATTCTTCTACTTTCAGAAGGATAAAAAGTTGTGTAGTTTTCAGCATCCACGGCTACAAGCACATATAGAATCAACTGCCACTACACTTTCTTCTCAGGTTCGTCTCTGTCTACCTCCCGAACACAATTGAGGTGGATCTCATATCCACACTCAATGCACTGGTATGCCCATCCAAAACCTTGTTCGTCACACTCGCAACAGATGAACGGTCCTCCTCCTGAGCTTGCGGAAACCAAGTTCAGCATATGCCGGTGGCCAATGTGGTGGAAAGTTCTTGGGTAGTTCTTAGCTTCTTCATCCATCTTTTCTTGGAGCACCACAAGCTGGGCTTTAGTAAAAGGGTATGCCATCTCAAGGTGCAAGTTTATTAGGTTCCTTCCTTCTTTTGTGACTGTCTTTCCATCAGGGCCGATAATGATAAGAGATGGAATTCCCTGAATATTAAAATACCTCAATAATGCTTTTCTAGTCTCATCCCCATAAGGCAAAGTAAGCCAGGGCATGGATTGGTAGCATTCTGAGTATCCTGCTTCATCTCGATCAATTGAAACAAACACAATCTCAAAGTCTTTGTTGTTTTCTTTAAGATTATTATACACGGTCACCAATCTCTGGGTGAACTTTTCACAAGGGGGGCACCATAGAGCTGAGAAGTACAATCCCACCGTCTTCCCTACCAAATATGAAATTGGTACCTGCAACTTTTACTTAGAATAAGTATCCTATGCTTAGCAATGTAAAATATTTTTTCGACTCAAGTTTGTGGTACCCACCTTTTCTTTTTGTCTCATCACATAGTTCCTATTATCAGTTAAAAGAAGCTTTTCAATAGTTTGAGATGCATGGTTTGCTTTCTCTTCGGCCTCCAATTCTGCCATCCTCGCTGGTGTAAAAGGGAAAGCTTGGACCCCATACCGGTAGATGAGCTCAACACCTTCAGCTTGGATTGGTTTACCACATGGATCAATTATGATTAGGCAAGGAATCCCCTCAATTTGAAACCTTTCACTCAAGCTTTTCCTAGATTTTAGATCTGAAAATGGTACAGCTAGCCAGGGCATGGTTCCATGGAACTTGTTAAAGGAACTTTGATCCTCATCAGACGACACAAACACTACTTCAAACTTTTCACCTTGTTCCTTGAGCTGATTGTAAATATTGGTCAAGGTCGGGGTGAAGCTCTGACATTGAGAGTACCAATTTGCGGCGAAATACAAACCAATCGTTTTTCCATTTAGGTTGTCAACTTTGACCTGCAAAGGTTTTCCAGATTTCAACTTTAGACAGTTAAAATGGAATTGCTGAAATCTATTATTTATGTTCAAGTGCATGAGCATCCCATAAAAATTTTGAATCTAAGAAAATGGCATATGCGAGCTGGAGAAAATTAAAATACATGCTCATGCAATGCTGAGTGCAGGAGAAGAAGAATAATTTATGGCCTGGATGTTCTACCACATTTTTTGCCCAGTGGTGATAGATTCCAACTGTTCAATAGTACAGGATTACAAGGAACAGATCCAAGAGTAATAATAACCAGATTATCCTAACACTCCTTATTGTATTGTTAATTGAAATTCCCCATCTACTGAACTCGTTCTTTCCCATCCTCACTAAGTTTAAGTCACCACTTGTCATGATTAAGCTAGGAGATGAAGCTTTTTCTATATCAGGGATTTACAAGTCTAGCATTATATATAATTTAGTTCTTTTGTTCAAAGGATATCTCTGATACAGATACCACATAATGGGGAAAGGGTAAATATTATACTGTAAAAAGAGAATGCAAATATGGAATGAGAGGTATTAAACAGGCAGTAATCACTAAACAGCACTTATCTATGAACTTCCTCCTTTGCCAGAGAATTAATCTGCCTTTTTATCAATCAATATTGGCATACAAGAGAAATATATGTGCAACAAGGACACCAAATGTCAGATTTCATCAACTTATGAAATTCTTGAAGAAAATTAGCTAATAAAAAAATGGACAAAAAGTGAAAATAGGAAAATGTCTTGTCAGTTGTATGGCTGAGAAGAATTAGAATCAATTTTTCCTAATGAATATAGCAAAGTATAGTTCATTAATTAAAAATCAAGAGGATCCATATATTAGATGGAGAAATAATAAATAAATCCCATTTACAGGAACTCCATTTCTAGTTGAGATAATCAAAAACCAAACATGAAATAATGTAAAGACAGCTCTTCAATTATGTAAAGAATTATTAAAGTCAACTAGCTCTGAGAAAATTAAATGATCGACACATTTAGGTGAAATGCCAAAAAATACAATATAATAACACCTAGTCCCACCTAGATGGGATCAACAACGAGAATCACACTCCTCCATTCAAATTTTTCAAAAACCATATTTTTAGTAAGCTTTTGTCCCTACATTTCATTTTTTGACAGACTCCATCTAGCTCCTACTCAGTCTAGCCATTTTATAACCCTTTAAATTGCACCATTTTACATCTTCTCATAACTGCCTTTATAAGCTTCCATTTTACATGACTAAAACTAGGGGTGTAAGTTTGGCCCAGTCCGCCCGAGCCCCTGAGCCAACCCTAATAACAGCCCAAACTTGAACATTTAGTTGGGTTCGGGTTCGGTCCGAGCTCAAATTTGAGCCAGAAATTCAGTTCGGGCTTAGGTTTATAAACCCTAACAGCCCGGCCCAGACCGAATACGAATTATTAAATATATAAATTTTATATATATACATATATTTTAAGTACATATAATGAGCCGTTGATGATTCTTAATCCAACGGCTCATATTCAATAAGAGAAACAAAACTCAAAAGTGAAAACCCTAATCGATTGAATCTGAAACTCTAGAGCTGTGAGCGGAGAACGGCCAACCATTCACCATTCTCCCCCTGTCCAACATTCATCTTCGGCGAGGTCGGAGGTGGTTGTCGGCGGCTTCTTGTTTGTCTCACAGGTAGGCATCTCTCTCTCTCTCTCTCTCTCTCTCTCTCTCTCTCTCTCCCTAGCCTTATTCATCTCTTAAGTGCAAAATTTATAGTTCAATGAGAGTCATTCACAGTCTAAATCAGCAATTAATTTATAGTTCAATGACCGAAAAGTTCGTTCGGTCATTCACAGTCTAAATCTCTCATTCACAGTCTCAGATCATTTGGTTTTCAGTTGCGAAAACTAGATAATTTGAATCTCTCATTCATAGTCTATAAATGAGAATCCTCTTTCTTGATGATAGGAAAAACCTTAGATTTTTTATTCTTCTTAGATTATCTTTGGGTGATAATCTAAATCTCTGATAGATTACCTGGTTTTCAGTCTGAATCTCTCGTTCGTAGTCTTAGATTATCTGGTTTTCGCCCATCTCCAATCTAAACAATTTTTGGATTCAAAAAAAAAAAAAAAAGAAAAAAATTATGCAATTGAGTTCAGGTTGGTCCGAACCCAGCTCGAACTCAATTTATTGGGTTCGGGCTGGGTTTGGGTTTAGTTCTGTCCAGCTGATTTCAGTTCGGGCGGAGCCCGAACTGGTTGGAACCCGATCCAACCCGCCTTACTTAGAACCCTACACATAGCACACATTCGTATACATATTGATGTTAGTGGGTCAGGTTTGGGTCGGACCATATTCAGCTTCAGCCCATCCCTATCATGAAAAATATGAGCCCTAGCCCACCCAAACCTCGCTCAAGGCCTTATAAGCATGGCCTTATGATTATTCATAGGATTACGGCTGGGCTTGGGCCGGCCCTATCATTTATACCCATAAGATTCATGAACATATACTTGTAAAAAACCAAGGCCATATCAATGTTTTACAAGGTTTACATATCTAAATTATAGAAGAAAAAGGAAAGCAAACTCACAACACGTTAATAATGGTGCATATATCAAGGTAACTAAAAAGGGAAAAAAAAAACAATAATAGCAAAAATGCATAAATGAATAGTTTAATTAGATTAAAAATTTCTTATTTAATAGAACAAAGGTGATAGGGTCGGGTTTTATTAGACTGGGCTATGAGAGGCCCCATCCTAACCCAAAAACAGGCATAAAAATGAGCCCAAGCCCAGTCCAAACCGTAAAAACATAAGCTTAAACCGCACAAAAGTTACTTAGGGTTGAATGGGTCATGAGCCAACCCGTACAAGTAGACACCCCTACGCAAATATACACAAATGCACACCATACGTCCAGATTTGAGACCCGAACAAAGTTTTCTCATTATTTCACTTGGACATGGTGTCCGGTGCGAGAAAACTTTTTTTTTTTGGTAAAAGTCCGGTCCAAGAAAACCAGCGGACAAGATGGTATGTTCAAAAAGATAATTCAAAGAGACATGTTGAAGCCCTTCACATGCTTAGAAATCTTTATATAATAACAGGGAAATTAAAAATAATTTAGCTATTACGTATAAACTAAAACATCAGATATAAATCTTACAAATTAAAAAAATAAAACATATGTAAACAGTTATGACGTAATAGTGATGGCAAAACACGTCAAGAACACAATCATCCTGTTCTTATCTTAAATATCTAATCAAAGTGAAGGTTAGGAATCAAATCTCCTTACCTTATTTACTGAGACATTCTTTTATGTATCAAATTGAAGGCCAAATATCAATGGTTCTGATCTCTTGATTAATAATTTTGATATAATGGTTTCAACGGTTGATATGGTTATGACACCTAACCTAATCCTCTATATGGCATTTCCGTTATATTGTTTATTTATTTTTTAAATGTGAATTTGACAACAGATCGAGACATTTATTATGATGATCCTACAAGATCCGATTTTTATTTATTTTATTTTGATAACCCTACTGTTAGATCAGTTGTAGCTACTTCCAGGGCAATCTTGTTGGTATTACACCAAATCAAAGGGGAATAAATATAATTTACTATTTTTTTATTGATATTTTGTTTATATGAAAGGAATTCAAAACAGCCACCCAAAGTTGCTCTAGATATCCGACCGACCCCCCAAAATCTGGTTCGGCCGTGAATATCGGCGAACTGGTTTTCGCTCTCACGAGGACTATAACGTACCGAGCGGCTTTTGGATCGGCTTCTCACGAGGGACAGGACGAGTTCGTGTCGATACTGCAGGAGTTCTCGAAGCTGTTCGGCGCTTTCAATGTCGCGGATTTCATTCCTTGGTTCAAATGGGTCGACCTGCAAGGGTTTAGTAAGAGACTCGCTAAGGCTCGGCGGTCGCTTGATGGGTTCATCGATAAGATCATCGACGATCACATGACCAAGAAGATCAAGAACACCTATGGATCAAAGGGAGATGGGTTGGAAGTAGATACAGACATGGTTGATGATTTACTTGCTTCTTACAGTGAAGAATCCAAGAAGAACGAAGCAGATGACTTACAGGCCACCATTACCTTCACAAGAGAGAACATCAAAGGTATCATCATGATAAGTGGGAAGAATCGAAATCAAAAAAGTAATATAGTAGTATATATATATATATATATATATATATATATTTCGATATCTTAGAGCAAAACATTTAGATTTCAGATTTGATTTTTGCATGCTAAACCCTTCAATATGACTGTGAATTCGCAGAATTCTCCTCTTCACTAAGACTGTAAATTCACAGAATTAAGAATTATAGAAGTCGAAGGTTATTTTGATACTTTTGAAAAAATTATTTGCGACGTAGACAGTTCTGATTGCTATACGTATACTGATTTTCTTCATCGTTTTGATTATGTTACAGGATGTGTTGTTCGGAGGGACTGAAACGGTGGCGTTGGCAATCGAGTGGGTCATAGCCGAGCTAATGAAGAACCCGATAGAGCTGAAGAGGGTGCAAGAACTGACGGACGTCGTGGGTCTGGACCGGAGGATTCAAGAAACGGACCTTGTGAAGCTAACTTACCTCAAATGCGTAGTCAAGGAGACTCCCCGACTCCTCCCGTCGACCCCTCTCCTCCTCCACGAGACCACCGGGGACAGTGAAGTGGGTGGCTATTCCATCCCTGCAAGATCTTGGATCATGATCAATGTGTGGGCCATTGGACGGGACAAAACCGCTTGTGAAGACCCGGATTGCTTTAACCCGTCGAGGTTTCTGAACGATGGTGCGGCGGATTTTAAAGGGAGTAACTTCGAGTTCATCCCGTTTGGGTCGGGTCGACGATCCTGTCCGGGCATGCAACTGGGTCTGTACTCCTTAGAGCTATCCGTGGCTCATCTCCTTCACTGCTTTACGTGGGAGTTGATTAATGGGATGAAACCGAGTGAACTCCACATGGACGATGTGTTTGGACTCACTGCTCCCCGAGCGATTCGGCTCATCGCCGTACCCACTCTTCAGTTGATTTGCCCTCTCTTCTGATTTCTGGGAAGAGCTAGAATCAAAACTAGCTATCACAAACTCTTCTATAAATACTTATACAAATTTGAATTTCATTCTGCCAAGGAATAACTTAAAGAAGCAAGGAAAGAAGTGGAATTTGAATTGTCTTTTTATTTTTCCTGTTGAAGATCTTTTTTATTGTGTGGTGACTGTTGTTTTGTTGTTTTCATTGAATCTCAACACGGCATTAAACATGTTTTGTTTCGATTCAAAATATAAATTTTTTTAAGTTTTTATGAATCAGAAGAAAAAAGATGAGAAAATTAGGGTAAAGGATAACTTTTTAAGAGTAATTACAAAAATGTGTTTTGAAAAGTCTTTATCGGAGAAAAAGTCTCTTTACTCAAAATTAATTGCTATGAAGGCACTTTGCACTTTTCTTTTGTTTTTTATTTTTTTATTAAACAATTAATAACATTTTTACTATTCTACCCTTCTTCTAAAACAAACAAAACGAAAATGTTTGGTAACTTATATTAGAGAGAGGGTTGCTTATAGTAGAGAGAAAAATGTGGTGGTGGCTTATAGTAGAGAGAGAAAGAGAAAAGTACAGAGAAAAAGTGGTGTTGGCTTATAGTAGGGAGAGAAAGGGAGAAGTAGAGAGAGGTGGTGATTTTATGGCAGAGAGAGAAAAAGTGGTGGTGGGTTTTTGTAGAGAGAGAAAAGGTGGTGGTGGCCTATAGTAGAGAGAGAAAATGTGGTGCTGGCTTATAATAGAGAGAGAAAGGGTGGCTTATAGTAGAGAGAGAAAGGGAGAAATAGAGAGAGAGAAAGTGTGGTGCTCTCTTATAGTAGAGAGAGAAAGGGTGGCTTATAGTAGAGAGAGAAAGGGAGAAGTAGAGAGAGAAAAAGGTGGTGGTGG
>JAUPMG010000005.1:3510236-3527034 GCA_031762675.1 Pachysandra terminalis
CAACGCGTTCGGGTGCTTCAGTGGTAGGTAGCCCGGAACAAAGCCTTGACGGGGAGCGCCAAGGAGGTCACGTGTTCGACTCCTGGTATGCACCAAAGAGGACAATATTATTGTGGGAGGGGCTCTGTTACGCTGCGCTGTGCATCTCTGATCTCATACAATGCGTTTTAAAGCTGTGATGGCTGTGAACCCAATCAAAACTCTGCAGTTAAGCATGCTTGGGCGGGAGTAGTACCAAGATAAGTGACCCCTGGGAAGTCTGATTCGGGTGAGTCAAAAGCGGACAATATTGTGTCAGGTGGGGTGGGTCGTTACACAAGCCCAGTCCACCTAGTTCACAAAATTACACAAGTTACCACTATTTCGTCAAATTCAATCCCTCTTATTTCAATTACATCCTAAGGTTTAAAATAAAAATTAACTATCATTTAATTATCAAATTAAATGATAAGGTTAGAATCATTACATTTACCCTCAATGTGTTTCACATAACACACATAACACGCCCCGCGTGGCATAACAGAGGATCCCCCATCAAGTTCTAATAACAATTGGAGTTTTTTTTTCCTTATACCCATACACCTTAGGTGTCACTCTTTTCGAGACACCCTTTTTTTCCTTTATCGTATATATATATATATTTTGAGAGAGAGAGAGAGTTAGTCTACACTACCCGTATTTGTTACTGTGTTAATGTGCGTAGCGGAGAACATCTACAACCATCAATTTTTTTTTTTTTATTTTGTAAAATCTCAACCGTACAACTAGTCGACATAATAGAATTATACATAACCCACATGGGTGAGTTCAACTGACAGTCACTCCAACCAACGAAAAGAACTATGCTATCTGATACAAGACTCTTGTAAGTGGAGTCATGTATCCAGGGTTTAACCCTATCCCACAAAGTGGGGTCGGGGGTTCCATGTAATAAAAAAAAAAATTATATATATATATATAAACTTCTAGGTATTAGAAACTAGAAAGAGCTCTTCATATATATATATATATATATACAAACTTCTAGATATTAAAAACTAGAAAGAGCTCTTCATAGTGTTATTAAATGCAAAAACCACTTGCTCTTAATTTAGTGAAAACAAGGACCCATAAGAAGCCTCTCCAAGCTTCAGCGCCCATTGGATCACACTGACCGGTCTACCACAGCACCTGGTTTTGGGTTCTTCTTTTTTAATAATATATTTTTTTCTCTTTCTATTCTAAAGTTTAAAGCCAAATCTCAAGCATTTAGTGAGGATTTCATGTCTCCCTTTTCTAGTTCTATCAAGTATGTATAGTTTTAACGCATAATGCATGTATGTGTATATATGTTGAGTAGCTCTCACCCCCTTACCCTTTCTTAAATGCGATCTGTACATTGCACCCTTTAAATGCTTGTGTGCGTCCCTTCACACTTCCCTAAGGCTTTCTCCTCTCTGCCTTTTCTTCCCTTTTCAACTCTCTCTCTCTCTCTACATTCCTTCCTCTTTTAAGCTTTTCTTCTCAGTCATGAACTGGTTGTTTCCCAAGGAATTTTTTAGGTGTAGAGAAGCTGTTTCTGGGTGGGTTTTAGACCAAATGGTTGCTTTTGGAAATGGGGTTTTGTTTAGGGAGATGAGAAGGGCTGCTCTTGCTGCACTAACCTGTACGTTTGCATTAGGTACACTATTCTTCTTCTTTCATGGAGTTCTAGTGATTCGGGCACTACACATTTTGATAAATGGGGCACCAGTGAGAGGTTACTAGAAAAGAAAGTTTTAAAAAAAGGAGTCTAGAACTCTGGTTCCAGCCAAATTGGGTGTTGAAGGCTTTGATCAATCATAGAATTTACTATTTTTGTTTGGTTGGTATTGCAGGAGGAGTCTTTGTTGGAGCACTTACAGGAGCCATTGCAGGGCAAACCACAGAAACCGGGTTCTTTCGTGGGTTCGGAGTAGGTGGAGTCGCCGGTGCAGTTCTAGCCCTTGAGTTGCTCGAATCAATGATCAACGGCGAGTCGTTATCAAAGGTGATTCAATCAAAAATATAACATTTGCTACATTCAAGGAAGTAACACATTTTGGTGCAGCACACTTCACAGGGTTGCAAAAGGACCCCAAATTTGGTATCATTGTTGTTCATTTACATTCCAAAGTGTGCTGCACCAAAATGCGTTGACTGAGAGGTAAAAGGGCTAGGTTGCACCTTGGGTCGGGCTAACCCAAACCCAAACTAACCCAACTCGATTTTGGGTTGGCTTTGGTTGTGTTTTATATCACTTTGGGTTAGTTTTGAGTTGAAAAAAGCCAACCCGAATTAATTCAGTTCAGTTTTGGGTTAGTGCCTCAGGTAAAAACCAAATTAACCCAGTTAATAATATACATACAATATATGTATATATAAGGTTAGATTGGGTTGCCCTTCAAGGAGGTCGGTTTGGGTTGGGTTGAGATCAACCAGATCCAAACCGAACCGAGTTGCACCCCTAAAGAGGGCCCCAGGTTGTTGAACACTTCAAGCATGGATCCCACTTCCATGGCCATGATCATGAGAGCAAAAGGTGGGAGAGGGACAAACTATCCAAATTTGGAATGTTACTGTTAAAATCAGCCAACACAAGCAGTTGAAAACTTCCCCTTTATGGTGTTGCCCTATAAATGTTCTCTCTACTTGTCCTATATATGTGTGTGTGACCTATTTTTCTTGTTTGTGAGTGCAGGTTGCTCTTTTTGGTAGCCTAGTAAATGGGAAGATTTTTAGGGAATGGGTAGGTCCTGCAATGCTAAAGGCTTATCAGTGGCAAGTAAGTAAAATTTCAATCAACTATCTTGGACAATAATCAAAAACAAGTATTAAAGATTTTCTAATAGCAGTAATAATAAACTGATCAAGATGATTAAATTTCAGATTAATGCAATCGAGACGAGCTATCGGGATATCTCAGACACGGACATTTACGATGTTGACGAAACCAAAGGGATGTCACTAAATTTTGTTAAGAGGTTGCCTAAATTCAGATTCAGCTCTAGCAAGATGAGGAGTTCATGCAATGAGATATGTTGTACAATTTGCTTAGAGGTAAAGAAGTAGGATACAGTTAGATTGCTCATAAATCTCATCAATTCAAGCTGAAATAACATTGCTTTTGTTTTGCTAATTTTGTTAGGAATTCAAGGAGGGAGATACTGCAAGGAGATTACCTAATTGCAGACACATTTTTCATTTGAATTGTATAGATGGATGGTTAATCCAACGCAGTTCTTGCCCTATCTGTAGGAAAGATGTTTGATGAGATCAAACACCCCAGAAGAAGAGAAAAGAATATCAAAGGAATATGAATTAGGATTCTTGTTTTGGCATCTGGTTCAGATACAACAATGTATAATTCAAAGCAATAGATCTGCAATGCTAAAGGCTTATCAATGGCAAGTACTAACAATGTTTTACATGAAAATTGGAATCTGGTTAAGCAACACTAAGCAGTCAATCTTATAAAAATATAACGAATCAGAATCCAAATTCTCAACAAGAAACATATATAAAGAAATGTGATTTCAAGATCTTACCAGTTTTTCAGAACTTTGAATCCATTTAGGAAAAGAGATATACAAAGAAATGCAACTTCGAGACCTTACCAGTTTTTCAGTAACTTTAGAATCAATGTGAAATGGGAATTCGCAACTTGTGCACATTTTATTTCAGATTAATGCAGTTCTGAACACAAAATAACTCAAATCAAATGGTGGAAGGCACTAGGTATGAATTCTTTGTTTTCAAAACCATACTCATGACTAAAAGTTTAATGGTTAAATAAGAAATTGCCATCAGAATTCCACTCTAAATATTCAATTGCTCACTGACTGCATAGAGCAGAAACTTATAAATGACAACAAACTGGTAAATGATAGCATTTCAGTGATGGTTCATCGAATATTCAACACATGTATGGAAGTCAAAGCAACAAAAAGCTACAGTTTGGAAAAGCCTTATTACACTAATCAGATACTCCATAAGAAATCTCTATACGGTTATACATTTTACAAGCTACACGAAAAGCACAAAGCAGAGATAAGCAGAGTTACCTGTTTAATCTTCAAATCTTTTGCTTTAATGGGACATTTCCGATTGGAGTAATCCCATAGTTATCCTCCTAGATTTAAATCGTTTCCATTGTGAATTTAGTATATACTACACATCCGTACCATTCCATACTTGGATTCTTCTACTTTCAGAAGGCTAAAAAGTTGTGTCAGCATCCACTGCTACAAGCACATATAGAATCGACTGCCACTACACTTTTCTTCTCTGGTTCGTCTCTGTCTACCTCCCGAACACACTTGAGGTGGATCTCATATCCACACTCAATGCACTGGTATGCCCATCCAAAACCTTGTTCGTCGCACTCGCAACAGATGAAGGGTCCTCCTCCTGAGCTTGCGGAAACCAAGTTCAACATATGCCTGTGGCCAATGTGGTGGAAAGTTCTTGGGTAGTTCTTAGCTTCTTCATCCATCTTTTCTTGGAGCAGTAAAAGCTGGGCTTTAGTAAAAGGGTATGCCATCTCTAGGTGCAAGTTTATAAGGTTCCTTCCTTCTTTTGTGACTGTCTTTCCATCAGAACCGATAATGACAAGAGAAGGAATTCCCTGAATATTAAAATACCTCAATAATGCCTTTGTAGTCACATCCCCATAAGGCAAAGTAAGCCAGGGCATGGCTTGGTAGCATACTGAGTATCCTGCTTCATCTCGATCAATTGAAACAAACACAATCTCAAATTCTTTGTTGTTTTCTTTAAGATTGTTATACACGGTCACCAATCTCTGGGTGAACTTTTCACAAGGGGGGCACCATAGAGCTGAGAAGTATAATCCCACTGTCTTTCCTACCAAATACGAAATTGGTACCTGCAACTTTTACTTATAATAAGTATTCCTATGCTTAGCAAAGTAAAATGTTTTTTTGACTCAGGTTTGTAGTACCCACCTCTTCTTTTTGTCTCATCACATAGCTCCTATTATCAGTTGAAAGAAGCTTTTCGATAGTTTGAGATGCATGATTAGCTTTCTCTTCAGCCTCCAATTCTGTTATCCTCTCTGGTGTAAAAGGAAAAGCCTGGACCCCATACCGGTAGATGAGCTCAACACCTTCCGCTTGGATTGGTTTACCACACGGGTCAATTATGATTAGGCAAGGAATCCCCTCAATTTGAAACCTTTCACTCAAGCTTTTCCTAGATTTTAGATCTGAAAATGGTACAGCTAGCCAAGGCATGGTTCCATGGAACTTGTTAAAGGAACTTTGATCCTCATCAGACGACACAAACACTACTTCAAACTCTTCACCTTGTTCCTTGAGCTGATTATAAATATTGGTCAAGGTCGGGGTGAAGCTCTGACATTGAGAGTACCAGTTTGCGGAGAAATACAAACCAATCGCTTTTCCATTTAGGTTGTCAACTTTGACCTGCAAAGTTTTTTTCCAGATTCCATCTTTAGACAGTTAAAATGGACTTGTTGAAATTTATGTTCAAGTACATATAAGAATTTTGAATCTAAGAAAATGGCATATTATGCGTGTTAGAGAAATATAAAAATATATGCTCATATAATGCTGAGTGCAGGAGAAGAAGAATAATTTGCGGCCTGGATGTTCTACCATATTTGTTGCCCAGTGGTGATAGATTCCAACTGGCCTGGATGTTCTACCATATTTGTTGCCCAGTGGTGATAGATTCCAACTGTTCAATAGTACGGGATTACAAGGAACGGAACCAAGTATAATAATAACCAGATTATCCTAACATTCCTTATTGTATTGTTAATTGAAATTCCCCATCTACTGAACTCATTCTTCCCCATCCTCACTCCAAGTTTAAGCCACCACTTGTCATGATTAAGCTAAGAGATGAAGCTTTTTGTATATCAGAGATTTACAAGTCTAGCATTATATATATAATGTAGTTCTTTTGTTCAAAGGATATATTGGATACAGATACCGTATAATGGGGAAAAGGTAAATAGTATGCTGTAAAAGAGAATGGAAATATGGAATGAGAGGTATTACGCAGGCAGTAATCACTAAACAACACTTATCTATGAACTTCCTCCGTTACCAGAGAATTAATCTGCTTTTTCATCAACCAATATTGGCATACAAGAGAAATATATGTGCAACAAGGACACCAAATATCAGATATCATCAACAACTTGTGAAATTCTTGAAAAAAAAAAGGGACAAAAAATGAAAATAGGAAAATGTCTTGTCAGTTGTTATGTCTGAAAAGAATTAGAATCGATTTTTCCTAATGAATATAGATAAGTATAGTTTTTTTTTTTTTTTGATCGGTAAATATAGATAAGTATAGTTCATTAATTAAAAATCATGAGGATCCATATATTATATGGACAAATAATAAATAAAGTCCATTTACAGGAACTCCATTTCTAGTTGAGATAATCAAACATGTAATAATGTAAAGACAGCACTTCAATTATGTAAAGAATTATTAAAGCCAACTAGCTCTGAGAAAATTAAATGATTAACACATTTAGGTGAAATGCCAAATAATACAATATAATAATGCCTAGTTCCACCTAGATGGGATCAACAACGAGAATCACGCTCCTCCATTCCAATTAGTCAAAAACCACATTTTTAGTTAGCTTTTTTTTTTTTTTTGATGATAACCATGATATATATAAAGGGGAAGAAAAATACAGGATAAAGTGGCCTAAGTGCTCAAGACGAACACAGAAGGCTAAAAGTCGCAGAAAAGTACAGAAAAAGCAAGAATGAAAAGGGAGAAAAAGAAAATATAGAAAACAAAGTAAAAACCAATAAACCACCCATCATGGATGTGAAAATAGTAAATCGCCTGAAAGATCGCTAGAGGAAGGTCCAGCGAACCACTCCTCCCTCCCCACATCTGCACGGGCCAAACGATCTGCCAAAGTATTCCCCGATTTCGGGGTGTGTACAAATGTAGCATCTAACATCAGTCCCAGATAACGAGCCAGACGAACCAAATGGACCCATCTCCAAGGACAAGAGAAAGGCCCCTGCATCTAAGAAATGATAGAAGCTGAATCCCCTTAAAAAATAACCTGAGAAAGACCAAGAGTAGAAGCCTCCCTCAAACCTGAAAGGAGTGCCAAGAGCTCAGCTCTCATGGAGTCACCAAACCAATCGAGCCAAAGAAAAAATGGGAGATGTGTCCAAAATGATCCCGAAACACACCACCAACACCAGAGGACCCGGTTGCCAAACCATCAAAGTTCACCTTTAGGAAACCCAAGCTCGACGCTCTCCACTCTAACACCGTCTCAGATGAACGGTAAGAAGACTGCGCAATCTCAAACCAGCTAGTAGCAATATCAGTCTAGGAGATCCCTTTAAATGATGGAAGGACCACCATCCACGCGCCCACCATACTGCAGATAGTATCAATAAGAGAAGCAGTGGTCCTCCGCCTGTCCTCAAAGATCCTAATGTTTCGTTCACCCCACAGAACCCAAAGTGTCGCCATCCATACCTCCTGATACATGAGCTTGCCCCTCTTTCCCAAACCTGGGAAAGACCGCTGTATGAGTAAGTCCCTAATGTCCCAAGGCATGGCCCAAACCACACCAATCTAGAGAAGAAAGAAAGACCAAATCTCAGTAGCTACCGAACAATGAATGAAAAGATGGTCAATCGATTCTCCCCTCTCTACACATAAAGCAATATGAGGAGAAAGAGCACAGTCAGGCCACCTTCTTTGCAGTCGATCGCAAGTATTGATTTTACGAAGAAATGCAGACCACGCGAAGGCTTTAACTCGAGGGGGAATGAACGGACGCCAAATGCTACGGGTAGGAAAACTAGTGCGGGTAGGATGATGATGACGAAGAGTAGAGAAGAAAGATTTAACCGAAAAAGTCCCACTACCATTGCAGGACCATAACCTCTCATCTGGGAGGACGGGACCAATGAACACCTCCTTAAGACACTCAAAACGATCACCCAAGAGAGCAATCTCGGACTCCCTCAACTCAAGTCTGAACTCAAGATTCCAAACAAGACCAAATGACGACCATGATAAGATCTCAGACACTAAAGCCCCCCTAGAAGAAACAATGCGAAACAGACGAGGAAAATGGACCGCCAGAATGGATTCCCCCCACTAAAGATCGTGCCAAAAATGTATACGTGACCCATAACCAAGTCGAAACCGCAGATGAGGGGACAAGAGCGGAGCAATACGGGAAATATCATGCCAAAAACTGGAAGAGGAGCATCTAGCAAGAGGGTTGCTATCCCAGCCGTTATCATGTGATCCATACTTACCATGAACAACCCTCCTCCACAAGGCCTCCCTCTCCCCACAAAACCTCCACAACCATTTGCCCAAGAGTGCTGAATTCTGAGCAGAGATGTTTCCCAAACCGAGTCCCCCTTTCCTCCCTAGACAAACACACATCCTTCCATGTTACAAGACGACACTTCTTAGAACCCTCCTCATTCCAGGGGAAATCTCTGTGCAGCTTTTCTCACATCCCTATCACTCTGTTAGGCGCTTTGAAAAGAGACAAATAGAAGACTGGAATGTTGGCAAGGGCAGCCTTGATGAGTGTAATACGCCCACCAAAAAACAAATACCCTTTCTTCCACGTCACCAGTCTCTTAGCCATAGTATCAATCACCGGGTCCTAGAAACTAACGGTCTTCAGATTACCCCCCAAAGGTAAGCCAAGATAATGAAACGGCAAAGACTCAACACGACACCCCAGAATTGATACCGATCAGACTACTCTTATCAAAATTGATCCTAAGACCCGAGACCATCTCAAAACACCTAAGGATAGACTTGATCCAAAAGAATTGAGATTCGTCTGCCTGTAGGAACAAAAGGGTGTCGTCAGCAAACTAGAGATGAGATATAGAGATCCGATCCCTCCCAATTCTAAAACCCTCAATCAAGCTCAACTCCTCAGCTTTAGCCAAGAAAGCACTGAAAACATCCGCAACGAGCACAAATAAAAAAGGAGAAAGAGGATCACCCTGCCTCAAACCACGCGAGGACTCAATCTGGCCATGTGCACTCCCATTCCAAAGGAAAGAGAACACCACATTACTCACATCCCGTGATCCACTGCCTCCACCTAGCCCCAAAACCTTTCCATACAAGCATTTGATCCAAGAACTGCCATTCCACCCTGCCATATGCCTTCTCAAGATTGAGCTTGCACACCAGCCCCTGAAACCCCCTCTTCTGCCAATCCTCAACAACTTCGTTTGCTATACAGACACTATCGAGTATTTGCCTACCTGCAATAAATGCACTCCGAGTCGAAGACACAATCCCTCCAGTCACCCCCTTGAGACGCACAGCTAAGATCTTTGCAATGATTTTATAAAGGATAGTCGTCAAACTAATCGGACGGAAATCCTTAATCTCCCTAGCCCCTTTCTTTTTTGGGATTAAAGCAATAAATGTAGCATAAGTCATCTTATTAACAATCCCATTAACATGAAATTCCTCAAAAAACCCCCCACAAGCTCAAGTTTGATCAAGTCCCAACAATCCTAAAAAAAAGCGATCGTGAAACCATCAGGGCCAGGGGCTTTATCACGATCTAAACTCCAAACGGCAGATTTAATCTCCAATTCCTCAAAAGGCCTCTTTAACCAATCACATTGGGCATCCGACAAAGTACCGCCCCCAAGCTGAGAGATATCGAAACAAAATTCCTATTCTGAGCTACAGAGCTTCTGATAAAACTCACAAATTAGAAACAATACGATCGCCATCCTCAATAAACTCCCCATCCACTTGGATCCCAAAGATCATGTTGGATTTAACCCTCCCTAGAGCCACTTTATGAAAATATCTGGTGTTTTCATCGCCTTCCTTTATCCATAAAGCTCTCAATTTTTGTCTCCAGCTAATCTCTTCCTGATTAAGCACCGACTCAAGCTCGCTTTTGGCCACCACCCTTTCTTTAAGTTCTGAACTCTCCAAAGGCCTAGATTGCTCTACTCGATCAAGATGTCCAATGGTAGCTGTGTGAAAACTCTTTCTAACTCCTAACAATCCAAAAACATTTTTATTCCACTATTTCACTCTGACCTTCACGTGTTTGAGAGATTTCATGAAAGATATACCTTTCCAATCAAAGCGACTATGAACCTGTTCAGACCACCACACCTGGACCCTACTCTTAAAGTCCCCAACTGATAACCACATATTCTCAAACCTAAAAGGTGAAGGCCCCCGCCTCCGAGACTCATAAGACACTAAGATAGGACAATGGTCCAAGGTAATCCTCTCAAGTGCTGATTGAACTACCTCCGGGTAATGATCATCCCACTCAGGAGATACCAAGCATCTATCTAGGCGACTCCAAATTGCAGTGTCTTGGCAATTCGAAACAACCCCCACTCAACGGACAGTCAATCAAACTAAAAGATGGATAAAAGAACCAAAATACCTCATACCCCAATCCACAGACCCACCACTGCTTCTCTCTTCCAAATTCCCCACAACGTTAAAATCCCCAAAAATCATCCACGGGCCCGACCACCCCACCCGTAAGCTCCCGAATTCTTCCCAGAACGCAATTCTCTTATAAGGACAATTAGGACCATAGACACCTTTGAATAGCCAAGTGAATTGATCATCTAAATTCTTGAAGATGACTGAAGCCGAGTAACGTCCCACCCAAAAAACCTCCCCACTGACCGACCCCACATCACAAATCACCAAAATCCCTCCTAAGGCACCAACGGAAGGTAACTCCTGCCAATTATAGCTACCAAAGCCCCAAAAAGACCTAACAAGACTATTCCAGATACGTTCCTTCTTAGTCTCCTGAAGAACCAAAACATTAGGTTTAATGGACTGACATAGACCCTGTACTGCTTGCCTTTTGTGACTTCTCCCCAAACCTATAATATTCCAACTGAGAATCTTCAAAAAGAACCTGAATGTGCTTTCCCCCTAGCTCTTTTCCTATAGTACTGCATTACCGCCCTGATATTGCAAGCGCGTAAAGAGCATCCAATCAAGAGACCCGCCCTATGTTTTCTAAAACGACTAACTGCCTCAGCCAGAGGAATCGGGAAACCGTTCCCATCAACAACTGACACCCTAAACAGGCGGGTGATATCTTCTACCCCAACCCACTCGTCAAGGACTCCCTCATCGCATATCTAGCGCCCTTATGAACTCCCACTCACTGCCTCAACCATAGGAGAAACACACTCAGTTTGGGAAACATCTCTCACAAAACAACACTGGTATGATGCAACCTAGCTATCCTGTGAAGTGGGAAGAAGGGGAACAGAAGCATCATGAAGCTCATAGTTAGCATGTAAATCACTGAAAACTAAAGGACTTACCCCCTTCCGTAGATCTGCCTTATCCAGGACCGAGGATACCAAGAGGGAGAAAGACGAAAGAGGGGATGAGACTGATTGCAGAAAACCACCAAAACAAGGAATGGACGGGAGAATTCTGAGAAACAGCACATAAGACTGCAGTTGTATACTCTGACAGGATGCCAACGAAACGGGTTCAAAGAAGGGATGCAGTTGTGTGCTTTTACCCACCAAAGAGCCAGAAACAGTTCCATAGAAATAGGAGAGAACCCTCACCCATCTGATCGAACCGAACATCAGCTAGAGAAGAAGAGATTGGTCTTCTGAGAGCAGAAAAAACTCCAGAGCTAGGGCAACCAGTGTGCTGATCATGACGGTGTGTAAACCCAGCTGGAAAGTAGGCGCAATCAACAAAGCCTTCGTCTCTCACAGCACTAAACATTGATAAATCACCAAGAATCGAGTTTGAATCGTCACCCCCTACCTGTACTGGCAGCCGAGAAAAGGACTATAATTTGTCTTGAGTTACTGCAATATCCACCACCAATTTGGCAATAAGAGAAAGGCTTTTAGTCACGCTAAAAGAAGAGGAAGAAATATCGTGGGCAGGAATGGAAGCACCGTCCATAGTGTTCTCATTGGCCTGGTCCACCTGCCTAGGACATGAAGGGCCAGAATCTATGGATGCAAATCTCGGCCCAAGAACTCCCAGTTCACAACTGAAGTCAAACACAGAAATATAAACAGGAGAGTGGGCCCCTGATCTATTAAGCCCATAACAATCAGTAATAGGGTCTGAAGGTAAAAAAGGGGCAGGGCCCGTTAGAACACCAAAAGCAGAATTAGGGGGACCGTTCCCAATCAAAAACGTGTCACCACTGGCCGTTAGCAAAGAGGGGTGGGCCCCACCCAACTGCACCAAAGCGTCTAAAACAGGTACGGCAGCTGACAAATCTTTTAGTCCGATATCCTCCTGATAAGGTGATGAGCAAATCACGTTGGGGCCCGAAAACAAAGGTTGTGCAACATTAAGGGTATCACCCCCATCAGCAGATTTATCCAACACTATGACGCTACGTGTTCCTACCCCCTGCACGTCAACAAAGGTGCTAGAAGCTACCGCCAAAGCAGAAGCGCCAGTTGGCACCCCAAGCTCCACCTCAGCATCTTCCTCCCCAGGGATCCGAGGACGCAGAGACGACACCGTCGGAGCATAAGAGACCTCTGCAATTTCAACTCCGATCACGAACTTATGACCACCGATAACCACTTCAATAGATTGCGGAACACATCTGGGATCTGCCTCCTTGAGCAAAATACGCGAAAAATCATCGCCATCTTCATTGAGAGTAATGTTGCCGGAAACGTAACCGCCACACACACAGCCCAACACCTCCAAAAACTCCTCCGAACAAAAAAATGGGTTAAGGTCTGGGAATGAAACCCATGTACCGGCGGCAAGCAACAGGGGTGGCGTCACCGAAACGTCATGATTCCAACGTTTAATAATAACGTGTTCCTTGGAAAGCAGAGGGAAAGAACCCATCCCAACGAGGTGATCGGACACATCTTTCGACTCTAGCACTAGCAAGGCCCTCGAACAAGATAATTGAACTAATAAGGGAGGGATCGAGAGGTTATAGAACTGTTTAATCTCTTCACCCACCTCCCTCCAAACAGGGAAGCTAGAATCAGCAAAGAGTTCCAAGGGAAAACCATCCTCACCGTGCTTCTCAAAAGATATGGACGGGATAACACCTTGCTGGAAAAACCTCGACTTCCCCGAAGGTGCGAAAACATTCAACGGAGACTTCTCTCGATTGACAGTAGACTTCTCACGACCCAGACAAGTACGGAAAGGGTCTGACTATCCAACAATTTTATCTGCGAATAATTTACACCCCCATTGCCCTACCTCCAGGGATAAACATGCGCACTGTGTTCTTAGCTGCAAACATGGACAGACGTAACACTCCACCCGAATTCGAAGTAGCTTCAAGCGTAAAAGTGCAGGAAGAAACCACCATTTTTCTGAAGAAACGACCAACTTCCCCATAAGAGCTTCTTTGCAGCATTTCGAAAGCCACGCGGGCGACAGGAAATCTAAGTTCAGAGAACAGAAACGACCATTGTTGCATCCCAAGAGTCTAACAGACTCCTTAAAACCAAAGAAGATAGACTCCAAACGAAAAACCTTACTCTCAATCTGGAAATTCCATTTCGGCCGACGCCGAGAGACACGGCCAGCAGGCCCGTCAACAAGAACCCTCCCATCAATAACGGCATTGGCAAAAGATCTAACTGGTGTAGCAGGGGGCAGAGAAACAACCGGGGGTAAAGGGGCTATAGGGGGCAAAGGAGCAACAGAGGGCAAAGGAAAAGGAAGGGGAGGGGAAGGGAAGGGACGGAAGGGTAAACAAGGGGAGGTTGAAAAGGACGGAGGGCTTCCGGAAGAGGAGATAGTACAGACATAGGCCCGGCCGGAGAACAAGCTGAAGAAGACAAAGATGTGAAGAAGGGCGGAGGAGGAATCGAAAGGGGCGGAGGAAAACTGAGGGGAAAAAAAGGTGCGGATAAGTTACTCATCGAAAAAGGTTCAACAGAGAAAGATCGACGGAGTATAAGGGTCAGTTTGATTGATTTAACTTCTTTTTTTTTATTTTAGAACTACTTTTCATGGGATTGATGTTGGTAAGCTAGGAAGAATTAGGTTATGGTATCAAGGATTCTTCTTGGTTTCCTTTTTTTTTTCTTTTCAAAAGATAAGTATTCCATTTAGAAACTACCAAGGTTTCATTTATAACCAAGTATTCCATTTAGTTAGCTTTTGTCCCTTCATTTCATGTTTGACTGACTCCATCTACCTCCTACTCAGTCTAGCCCCTTTATAACCCTTTAAATTGCACCATATTACATCTTCTCATAGTTGCCTTTATAAGCTACCCTTTTATATGCCTAAAACATTTCAACTGACTTCTTTTTTATCTTATCCTTATTGGGGCCCGTCCTAGACTCTCCCAAATAAGTTCATCCCTTATCTTTCTTAATGATTCCACACATCCACTTCTGCATCTTTGTTCGACTATGCTAATCCTATGAATGTGTGGCTCCTTGACTACTCAACGGTTTACACCATCTATCATAGCAAGTCTAACAGCTATCCTATAAAATACAACTTTTTATCTTTCTTAATCATTTCACACATCCACCTCAACATCTTTGTTCAGCTATGCTCATCCTATGAATGACTGCGTCTTAGCTACCAAAGATTCTACTCCATCTATCAACATAACAGTCTAATAGCCATCCAATAGAATACGTCTTTTAGCTCGAGTAGTATACATCTGTTATATAACAGACTAGAAGCACCTTCTTTAGCCATACAACTGTAATTCTATGTACAACATTCTCCCCTATAGATCCAAGATAACATAGACAGTCACATTCAGAAATCTCTAGGTTCTCAATTTTTTACTAGCACTTCACCCCAGTTCATATTTGTACTAGAGTTGCATTATTTATAACATTCTTGACTTAGTTTGAATTCTTTTGATTCCAATGTATTCATTTTCATTACTAGTTTTGCATTTTTTCCCTCTCTAGTTTGGTCCACCACTAGCACATTGTTTGAAATAACATACACCTAGGCACTTTGTCTTGAATAGGTAGCCTCAATTAATCTATAAGTTGTAATCAAAGCCAAAAAAAAAAAATAAGGGTTCAAAACTAAGCAATAGTATATGCCCAGTGCTATTAAAAACCCATTGGTTTCATTAATACTTGTTGTCGGACTAGTTATCGCTTCCCCTTACGTGTCCTTGATACTTGTTTCTAACCCAAAACCCACTAGATTATTTCTCTAGGCAATCTATCATATGTTTTTTAAATAAACAAAATCATGTGAAGGTCTCTCCTCTTCTTTCTAAACACATCCTCTAACTGTCCAAATAAAAAAAAAAAGCTTCAATAGTACAACTCCCCAGTATGAAACCAACCTACGTTTCTAATACCCAAGCTATTTGTCTTAAATCTTAATCATTCTTCCAACACTCTAATTTCATACTATGTCCCATAAGCTTAATTCCATGATAACAAGTACAACTTTAGAGTCTTAGACATCTCCCTTGTTCTTATATATGGGTACTAAAGTGCTTCTCTTCTAAGAGTTTGGCAATTTTTCTAGTCCTTATAATTCTATCAAATAATTTAGTCAACCAAGATACATTAATCTCTCCTACGTGTTTCCTTTATTTTTTTTCATGAATCACGAATTTTTTTCTTCTTTTGGTTGATTCAATCCACAATAGTTTGGCAATAATTTGTTACAACAAATAATTCTGATGAAAAAGCCTAAAAACTATCCTATGTATTTCTCTTCTTCAGTTGGATACTATCTAGTCTTAAGAGCCTTTCCTCTTTTATGGGGAACAAAATATTTTATCAGTAAGAGAAAGAAAGAGAATGTACAAAGTACTACAATAAAAAAATAAAGGACAAAAAAAGAGACGACAAAAAAGTAGCATTTACCTACTAAGTATCCCCCTAAACAAAGCTACAAGGATTCCCTACGTCAATAAGATGATAGTCTTTAAGTTACCCTCCACGATAAGGTACCCCTATAAATAGGCCTCGGGATGCACCGACTTAACCACCGGGCCAATCATGTTAAGACACGTGTCAGCCCCTCATTGGTTGGCTGAGCAAGTTGCGCAAGTGGGGAATTCGTACCGCTAGGTGTGGATCCCTCATTGGCCAATAGTGCACGTGGGGAGTTGCAGGGAGGCTTACTCTGGAAGGCGACGGACTGCTGGACGGAGTGCCACACTCGGCCCTGAGAAAGCGTGCACTAGGGAACCCTTGTGGTCTTTGAACACCCTACCAATACCTGAAGAGCTTGGATTTCCAAATGACCATCCATGACAATTGAGCTTGAATGTACCTTTCTATAGAGGAACTCAAACCCAATGGAAACCAGTCATGCGATGGGAGAAAAAGGTAACTGAATTCCAATCTCCCAAAATTTTAGACACTGATATCCCCCGAAACCAGGGTTTTAAGTACTAAAACCTGGTTCTGGATCAAGGTTTTTTGTACCGGAATCGAGGACCGGACATGGCCGGTACCAGTCTGTACAGGCAGTACCAGCTGGTCCAGTCGAATCAAATTTTGGAAAAAAAAAATTGGACCGGCAGGTACCGGTCCGATCCAGACCGAAACCAGTCTAGTCTCTGGACAGTCCAATCCATTAGCTTTTTAAAAAAAAGACCGGTTATACCGGTCAAAAGTCCAGTTGTACCAGTACATAACCTCGAGATACATTAGTTTGTATTGCGAGGGGAGAAAAAGAAAAAATCCCCCACCCCATCTCTCCCCCAAAGCAATTTACCTTTCTCAATCTCTCTCTCCCCCTCTCTTTCTTTCCTCTATTTCCCTTTCTCTATACAACAATTCCCCTCTCT
>JAUPMG010000005.1:3534529-3564116 GCA_031762675.1 Pachysandra terminalis
CCTGAACACTCGACTAGGATTGAAGATTGTAAAAGTATTGTCCTCCGATGGCTCGCCAGTAGGCTTGATCCTTCTCCTGCAAGGGAAGTTCTCAGAGGACTTTCAAATTGTAACCTCAATAAAGGTAATGCTAGAGGGGGGAACAAAAAAAAAAGAAAAGAAAAAATAGATTTTATTGTTACTAATAAATTATATTTTGAAAGCATGACATTTCTTAATGACCTTTAATTATACTCAAGGTTTTAAATGATGCTGTCGCTGAGTCTGGCAAGCGACATGTCGGCGATATGGGAGAAATTTCCCCCAGATTAGAGAAAAAGCTGGGAAATTCACCCCAAATACATTTTTTTTATTAAATCTTAGATAATGTATAAATAACAACTAAATACATCAGAATATGTTGAAAACAACACATAAAACATAAATTGTAAAGTAAAGGGTTAACATTCATTTAACAAAGCATAAGATAAATAACATGACATAATACAAATGACCATAAAAATAGATTTGTGTTTTTATACACAAATCTAGATGAAAGTTGAACCAAAAAAAAAAAACAAATTATAAGGGTTTTTGTGTGAAAAGAAATGGGGGAAATTATCTGTGGGGAAATGGGCCGGTGACCCACCGGGACTGATCAGCCCGGCCCTATGATTGGGTGGGCTTGGGCAAGGGTAAGTTGCCTGTTGGACCGGGCCAGGCTCAAATTTAAGGCCTGATTGGTTTTTTGGGCCGGGCTCGAGTTTATGTTAGATTGGCCCGGCCCGATATACGCATTACATTTAATTACTATTTTTCTATATTGTATACACATAAATATTATATTATCAATGTCTTATTTTCATTACATAGTCATACTACTTTATAGGTTAATATACTATAAATCTCAAAAATTTTAGTTTTTTTATAGGTATTTAGGAAATATCCTTGTAATTTTTAGTTTTTAATTTTAAAAAATAAGCCATTTGAACTTGTAGGGTCAGGCTGAAATGGTCTTGGGCTTGATGCATTTTAAATACATCGGGCTCGGGGTTACACCTTTGACCCCGAAGGTCGGGTTGGCCGGGCTTGAGCACACATAAGTAACAGGCCCGAACCCACCCTAGGGAAAATCTTATTCCGTAATTTATATATGCTCATTATTTTATGTTCCTTTAATTATACTCGGTGATCACAGACCCTTGCAAATTGTCTCATTTATCAAGTTTTTTTCTTTTTCCTCCTTTCTTTCTTCAGTTTGCCCGCTGGTTTTTCCCAGCATGAGAAATGTTGCAAAGAGCTGTGGGAATGGGATGAGTAACCAGACAGCTTGTTGCAGTGCCATGGAGAGTTACGTGTCTCATTTGCAAAAGCAAAGCTTTATAACCAATTTGCAAGCTCTGGATTGTGCTTCATCGCTTGGCCTGAAGTTACAGAAAGCTAATATAACCAAAAATGTTTATAGCCTCTGTCATATAACCCTCAAGGATTTCTCCCTCCAAGGTTTGTGTTGTTTCCATAAGTTCCTTCAATAATTAAAAGTCTCTTTGTATAACGGTAATATACACTGATACTGATGCATGATTGTTTTGTCGTTCTGTTGTTTCGGTATGGCGGACTATGAAATCTGGATGTAACAGTTGGATCACAAGGTAAAGTGGATTCTTAATTCTTTCTAGTTAGAAGAGCATTGTGTGTTTCACACACGCACGCATGCCCGCACACACACACACACAAAAGAACATTGTGTGTAAAAGAAAAAGTAATGACAAGTATTCTAAGTTAATTCCATTAGATCATAAAAACTGCATATTTTTGGGTAAATATTATGAGATCGTCTTTTTAATATATTTTCATAGTTCATGAAACTTGTATACTTGAAAATCTGCAAATAATGATAACGTAACTGATCCTCGTTCAAGATTTTGTTCATCACCATAGATTTGTTTTTTATTTGTTGGTGTACATATAGAAGAAAAAAGAAATATGTTTCCCTCCAGAACCATCAGAACTCCGATACATGATGTGATGTCCAAAATTTGTAGCAGCAATGGTCTTGATCTTAGTACCCAAAAGAGTGTATACAAGTTACCACTTAACTTCAGGCCAGGCCGGGTTGGGCCGGTGTTTTATATGTATGATCAAGCTTGGCCCTAAAATTGCACGGGCCTTAAAAATTAGCCAGGTCCGCTCCTAGTGACATCAACCCATGTCCAATCCCATCAAAGTCCCACCTAGCCCATGAACACTACAAAAACATTCAAAGCTCGCTTTTCATTGACCGTGATTTGTGCCCTGCTGTTATTAAAGAGCATAAATCAATGATATTACCGTCTCTCCATATGTCCAACTACTCTCTGTGTGTGTGTGCGCGCTACAATTTTTCCTTCTCCAGTAAGGTAAACAATTATATTATTTTAAATCTACATCAATGCAGTTTAGGACCTACCCACTTATAGACCACATAATATCGTATAATACATAATCATGCAAGTTACTTTTAATTCCATTTTTTTACACAGGTTTGTGCTTGTGTTCTTTATATATATGTACATATATACAAGCATTCACTCTCTGGAGCTGCTCTCTACCTTATGAGATATCTAATCCGATGTTTCAAGCTCCCACCCTCAGTCCACGCTATTGTTATGTATTTATTGATTTGTTTTGTTGGAGGGTGAGGGTGTTGGTGCTTGGTGGGGTTTAGATTATGTATTTTCATATATCATGTTCAAGTATCTTAATCTGTTTTGATTATAGATCCCTAGAAGATATTTTTTATTGTTTTTGAATATATTCTGTTCCATCCATTTTGTAACAGAGTCTGGTTGCCTTCTGCCAAGCTTGCCATCGGATGCAACATTTGATAAATCTTCCGGGATCAGTTTCCTTTGTGATCTGAATGACAACATTGCAGCTCCTTGGCCTTCTGCTTCCGAATTGGCACCTTCTGCCTGCAATAAAAGTATGACCAACAGGGATAGTGGTAAAAAAAAATTCACGTTTTAAAGTTGAAAGTAATCTGAAATATAATGCTGTTTTGTTTCCTTTCTGTCTTATTTCTTATCGATTTATAACTTAACCTGATGAAACTGCAGCAATCAAAATCCCAGCCCTTCCTGCAGCGACATCAGCACAAAGTGGTATGATCACTCCTTGTCATTTATAGTTTATATTATCTTGCGGAAACTCCTGTTATTTTCTTTGTCATTCAATGTGAAGCTTATATGAAATAAAAAAGAGAAAGCAATTCCTATTCATGAATTCTATAAGCTTACATGGGTCATCTCTCTCGTGTTGCTTAGCGTGATTTGTATTCGAACTGGATATCACATTAACTAAGGTAGGAATGGATGTGCTACTTAGGGCTTTACTGGTGAACAAGCATTCATGTAACTTGTCTTTGCAATACCATCCTAAAGCTACTTTGACGAAATGGTCAGCGAGCTGTGGTGGTGATTAGAAAGGGAGCTTAGTGTTTCCTATCGGGTACATAGTGTTTAGCATCGGTTGATCTCAAGTAGGATTGGCTGATACAACTCAGGATTGGCTCGGGACGAACCACAATCCCAAGCCAATCCCTAAAATTGTTAAAACTTCTACTGACTTGGTCCAAGATTGAGTCGGATTGTCTGGAACTGACTTGGTCCAAGATTGAGTCAGATCGTCCGTTCCAGACAATCCGACTCAGTCTCGGACCGAGTCAGATCAGACAATCCAATAAGGATCGTCCGAAATGTGGGATTTTTTAGTCTGGTCAAATGATTCAACAAATAAAAGATCTTTTCCCAAAACATGGCTTTTATTTACTTATAAAGGCATTTTGAAAAGAGATATTTTTTAGTATGCATCTGATTTGACTCAAGCTTGGATCGGTTGTGGTCAAATGGGGACCAAATGCAAACTTTGATTTGGCGATTGCATGAATGCAACAGTATTGGTTAGTAAAATGATTTCTAACAAGTGTTTAGACACTTATTTCAACAAGTTTTTATGTATTTATATTGTTATGATTTTTTGGATTTTTTCATGATTTTTAGTTTTATATATATATATATATATAATCGGACCGTGTTTTGGATCGGCCGATACCGAGTTTAAACACTATGATCAGGTATATGATACTGAGTACTTAAGCAACAGCAAAATACTAGATCAAAGATAGGGTAAGAGAGGTGAAGGATGGTTTGGTTGTGGTATTTGTTCATTATATTCAATTTCAAAGTGTTTAATGAAATCAACTATTCCTTTTAAATAATGTATAAAGTAACGCAGATAGTTCTTGGCGCAAGCAAGCCACTATTGATTTAGGTCACCGGTGTGACCAACTCCTTGACTGTGCTTTTTCATGTTATGCAGGTCTTTACAGAGAAGATTTGGTATCATCTCTGCTGTTTGCTTCTTCATTGCTTCTCATGATCATGCTCGTATAATTTTTGGAATGAACCATTCTTGCTCCTCGAGTTACCACATGATGCCGTTCCACCAAGAGGCCATTGCTTGTTGTTGACTTGCATCCTTCCAAGGCATGATGGTTATGTACTTTAAAAAGAAGCTCAAACTGAGTAAGGTATGTTTGGATTTGTTGTCATTAGCTTAATAATTCATGATTTTTGCGCTTGATATGTAACAAGTTGTGTATAAGAAGCGGAAAAAAAGAAGAAAAGAAAAGAGTTAGTTCATGTTGTAAGTACGGCGTTGTAAGAGAAAGTAACAAGATCGATCTAAATTATGCAAAGTAGTTAAACTCAGTTTCTTTGTCCCAGAAAATTTTGATCAAATTGGATGAGTAAACTTAAATTGTTGCATGCTTCATTGCTCCTCTGTTATCATCTTTGGCAGGGATATACTTCAGGTCTTGACATGGTTCAATTGTGGCCAAGTGCCTATGTTCAGCCGCTGCTCGCCGGTTCTGTGATCACAGAACATTGGCTTGCAATCTTGGGTGTAAGTAGTCTTGAAGATCAGAGTTTTATTGTGCATGGAGGGATTCTGGGTTATCAAGTAATGTGTTGGTAAAATTTACCAAAGTTGGATGGTTGTGATCACTCAATAAGTAAAATATCTGAGCAAGAAACCCTTCACTTGGTGTGGTGTGGATTTTTGAGTTTAAGAAAGAAGGGTTATAAAGAGCTAGAGGTTAGACCAGACCTGGGCATGCTTAGTTTGTATTGGGATACAACTGAGTCTGAGCCAAAAGGCCGGTCATGGGCCTAAGCCTTTGCTTTATACATGCTATTCATCCCTAGGGGAGTCCAATGTGGTGAGCGTATCCGGTACGGCACAATAAAGGCCAGCACGGCACGGTAATATCTGTATTGTGCCTAAACACAAGACCCCTTGCCCGGCACAGCACGTGTCACGACACATGGCCACTTTGCCTGCGACGGCATGAACCTCATCATGCCATGTAACCCTTTGGTTTAGGGTTGAATGTGGCTTAGGGTTTTTAGATTAATATGGTTTAGGGTTGATTGTGGATTAGGGTTTTTAGATTAATACGTTACCGGCCGGTTTCAAGGGCATAACATAATATCGTGTGATTGATTCCTAAGGAAACATTGCTCAATTATCTCAATTTGTGTTTCAAGGGCATAACATAACATCGTGTGATTGATTCCTAAGGAAACATTGCTCAATTATCTCAATGTTACTTAGGCCCCCTTTGACATAGCTTTCCGAGGCTCACGAAGCCCTTCCTAGACCCCAAAGGATTTCTTTGGTGACACTTTTGAAAGCGTTTCTTCTGGAAGTCCATTTTGGTGTAGCTGCTTCCAAAAACTGTACATGTAGGAAGCAGTTAGCAGTGATTTAAATTTATTTAAGTGGAACTTTTAAAATGACGAAACTACCCTTTCCTTTATATTATACATTTTTAGAAAGACAAAAGTACCCATCTAACCTAAAATAATGTACAAGAACATTATTTTGTATTATATTTCTCACCAAACATGATTTAATAGCTTTGATTCAAAGCTCTTTCTTACAAATCCCTTCATATTAAAGTTCTTGCATGTGTAAGAAAATCTCTCATTATCCTCCTTGCCCACACAAATGGCAACACAAGTATGTTCCTTCTCAAAAAAAAAAAAAAAAAAAATCCAAACAACTATATATTTCCATGCAAATGAAGCAAACATGTTAAAGGACACTCATAATCACAGCATATATGGACATAGCTGGTGCAACCCCATAGTTGGTGCAACCCCATATTTGTATAACAAAGAAGAAGACGAAGGAAAAACGTTTAGGTGAACAGAGGAGGGAGGCTGACCACGGAGCCTCCGCCGGTAAGCAAGCGCTTCCAGGCCTTCAATTGGCACATAAGCTGTCTATAAACATCAACCTTAGTTACAGAGATGGTGCACAGTATCCTCTTCCTCAGTTTCTTCAATCTCTTGCCGATCTTAACCTTCAACCTACCTATTCTCATTCTCAAACACGACTGTCTTCTCTTCTCAGAATCGACTCTCTCCATTACTTTGTAAATCAAGAACTGTGCTCGCCGGTGAACTCTCTCTTCTGGGTCTTCCATATCCATTTTTGTGTATGCATAAGCTCTCCTCTGAAGACTCATCCTCACAAACTTAAAGAGAAGAGAAAGAGACTGAGATATCCTGTTCTTGTTGATGCCTTAACACACACACACACATATATATATGGTGGGGGTCAAAGAAGAGGTCATATGGTTACGCAGTAGAGCATGTGGACTATGGTTTGGTGGGAAATAATGGAAGAGAAAACAAGGCCTGAACTGGCCTACCGTCGTGGATGGTGTCTTGGAAGAAATTAATACCTCTTTGTGACATTGAGAAGTGCAAAAAGCCTCCCTCAATTAAGGAAAAGGTAACATTAGCTTGTCTCTTTGTTAATGGAAAAAGTATTATAGATCCGAGCATATCGTCTGGAGTGTGAAGGTTGCGTCATCGGTCAGAGCGTGCATGTGATACACACGCATTCACACTCCGACTTGTGACGCAACCTCCATGTTCCAGACGATATAGTTCGGTTCGGATTTTATCAACCGATCAATCTAAGCGATCTACGTCTGTTGATTTTATGGGGCATGGTTGTAGTGTAGGATTGAAGCACATGAACATTGGTGTGATTGGGTGTTAAGAAATGTGTATTATTGTTTTACATCCCACCGCCAAGGTTATTGTTTGTTTTAAAATTGGAGGGCTCTTTCTGTATTTGTGTTGTGAACTGAACTCCAAAGTCAAAAAGGGAGGAACATGAGCCAAGACAATACAACATGCTTCTGAGACATTTGGCTTTCTTCTGAGTCAACCTTCTCCTCGCCAGCTCTCTCTCTCTCTCTCTCCAAATCAGTGTTTTGAAATCAAGACAGTCGGTTTAACGGGTCGAGTCAAGACCGGATCGGGTCTTGATTTCAAAGAAGATAACACGAAATTAGGACGAGAAACCCTACTCCAAAACACAGTTAAAACTCTGTTTTTTTTTTTTCTTTTCAAAAAAGCAACTTTTCAAAAGTTAAAAAAAAACTGTTGAGAAGTAGATTTTACTATCTATTTTTCTACTTGTTATAATCAAAAAGTATGTTTGGTATTAGATCGGTCCAGATCGATACTAGTTGGGACCGTTCAATTTAAAAAATTTTAAAAAAACGTTAGTGATTGTACTGGTCACCGGCTTGGTTGTACCGATCGGTCCAGACCAGTACCGGTTGTACCAGTTGGGTCCAAAACCGCACGATACAATTAGTGTATCGTGGTTTGTGATCGAACCGGTATTGGCTAGTCCCGATACGGATTGGACAGGTTTCGACCGGTCCAAATCTGGTACAAAACGTGAACAACATGTTTAAATTTTAAATTAAAAAAAATAAATTGGACTGGGCGAGTCGTCAGATCGGCAGTATTTGGTGACGGTATTGATCAGGACCAATTAGTACCGGACTGCTCCAGACCGGTCCAATTTATAAATTAAAACAAAGAAACGTTGGACCAATTATACTAGTTGTACTGATCACCCGACCGTTTGTACCAATCAGTCTTGACCGGTATTGATTGTACCAGTCCAGTCCAACACCTCACAATACAATTATTGTATCGTGGCTTGGGACTGGACCGGACCAAACCAATCCTTTAAACTTTGGTCGAGAGAGTTGAAGATAATAAAAAGGAAAATGACTTTTAAACTTTTGATAAGTTGAAAAGTAAAAAAAATTGACTTTTTAAATTTTAGAAAGCTACATTTTATTTATGTTACCAAACTAACGTTTTTTCATTTTTTGACATTTTTACTTTTTAAAAGTTAAAAACGTAACTTCTAAAAGCTACACCAAACATGCTAAACCTTTTAAACTTCGTTTAAAATTGTACGTAACAAAAAAAATATATGTATTTTTCACAAAAACATATTAAACACATTTTATAAATTTTACATATAAATTTTTTCAAAAAAACTTATCACCTTTCCTTTTTAGATATGAAAAAAATAAATTTATTTATTTATTTACCATGATTAAGGACTTTATTGAATCTTTTTATTAGTTTTCATCTTTTGATATATTATTTTTTAGAGGTTTAAATAGGTTTTTACTTTTGTTAATTTTTTATCCAGTGCTATTGTGATACAAAGTCTATCTACCCTCTAGACTTATTATGGAATAATAATAATAATAATAATAATAATAATAATAATAAAAGGCTTTTAATAAAGAGATGAAAAGAGAAATGGACTTTAATTAATGTTTTGTTTTTTATTATTAAATTTAAATTTTAAAATCTTTAATACTATATTATATTTTTATAAAAAAATAAATATTGGTAATATTGAAGTTTCTTATAATATTGAATATAAATTAGTTTTTATAGACTAATATTTTAATATTTTTTAAAATTTATTGATAATTAACTGATAGTTTCACTTCTTGTTTACGCCATATTTCACAAATAGTTATCAATGGATCAGATTTTGCCATATGGCACATCATCAAGACGACACATGGCATGCGCACATGGAAGCTTTAATGTGGTCATGATAACTACCACCTCCATGTCTCTACATTGAGATGTGTAATGATGGGTAGTTATCATGACCACATTGAAGCTTCTATGTGAGCATGCTATGTGTCGCCTTGATGATGTGCCATATGGTAAAATCTGATCCATCGATAACTATTTGTGAAATATGGCCTAAATACTTCTATATTCACGTTTTTTTCATTTTGTTATTTTGGATCTCTATCATATTGAACAATTTAATCAAAGTATTTTATTGACCTTTTTTTGACTTCGTCCTTTTGAATAAAGACCTAATCGAACTTGATATTTTACCGTCTCGTTTTTTTTTTTTGCCGTGTCATGTTTTGCTAACAATGCTCCAAACCACCCAGGTGACTTACTAGGTCACTAAGACTAACAATTTCTGAACCGACCCGTCAACCCGTTTTATTTTAGATAGTTTTAATAAAAATCATATAAATACATGACATCATGGATTAAAATTTTGGTATTAGGGAGTAGTATATCCCTTTAGTTTAGGGTTTAGTCCAGGCTTGAGCATGCTAATATGCTGATTGCGATAAAAGTGAGAGATATTATAATGACTTGTTTATGTGGCTGGCCTGCCCCGCGTGCATTGCACGTTCGCGGGATCATAGGTCAACCCATATGAATGGAGTCCAACCTGCCAACTCATCAGGTTTTAGCTCGTTAGGGTAGGGTTGTCCAACGGGTCGTGTAGTGCCTAATTTTGGCCCGGGCATGATACGAGACCTAATTGTGTCGGGCCGGAATGCCCTATGTGGTATGACACGAGGCACGATCATTATCATGTTATGTTGGGTTGGGCTGGGCCAAACTCATGCTTTTGCTTACAATTTGGCCAACGACTCAGTTGTGCCCGTACCCAATCGTGCATGTGTCATACCGTGCCGTGTTGTGAGCCATGAATCCAAGGTATGACACTGCAAGCTTATTGTGTTATGCCGTGCCTGGTCACAGACCTAATCGTGTCGGGCTGGGACAAACGTGCAGCCCGACCCATTGTACATCTCTAGGTTAGGGTTTGAATTCTTGACCCATGGATCATTTTTCTTTTGGCTTTTAACTAGGAACAACATGACAAGTTCAGCAACCCCTAACAAGCACTTATATGAGTCCACTCCATACCATAAGATTAGGGATGTCAACGAGTCTAGGTTCGGGATGGATCCAACAAGTCCCAGAATCGGACCCAATTATAATCCGAGTCTATAAACTGGAATCGAATCCTTCTAAACTTGTTCAGTTCTATCGGGTTTGTTGGGAATCGGGTTCCCATTAACACCCTTACTTAAGATGGATTTATGGCCTCCCAATACGAACCATTAGAGGTGGGTTACCCGTTTAACCCGCCCCGTTTCCATCCCTAATTTTCACCTGACAACCCGCCTCCGAAATAATAGCCTATTAGTCTAGTGAGAGGGTATTTTTGTACATAATAAAGTTTCAACCGCTACTCTTTCGGCAAAACCCTAAACCCTTTAGCTTGAACTGATCTTCCACCTATTTCCCTCCAAATCCCAATCTCTTCCTGCGAAACCCTAGTTAATCCCTCTACCAAAATCCCTATCTCATTTCAATCGAATCTGTTCATGAAATCATCCCAATGACGAAACCCAAATCAAAGAACTCGTTCTCTCGCAAGCAAAGACAGCTCTCTGAGCTGCAAGAAATCGAATTACTCGAGTCATGGATTGAATTCGGGAAACCAGATTCAGGTTCGAATCCTATGTCCATCCCACCTTTGCCTTCCAAATCTCCTATCGGACGCATCGACGAGAATTCCTTCTCCCCTTACGCCGGGAGCAAGAGATTCGATCAATTACCGATCTCTCAGAAAACCAAAGATGGTTTGATTGAATCAAAGTACTCTGTAATGACTGAAATCCAGCGAGCTTCACTGCCTCATTCGTTGTGTGGCCGCGATATTCTTGGCGCTGCGAAGACTGGATCCGGGAAGTCTCTCGCGTTCATTATACCAGTGAGTTCAATTCGATTTTTTTTTTTTTTTAATTAGGTTTGGATTGTAGTTTTTAAGCATTAACAGTTCGTTTTACTACTTTGAACTTCAACTTGGAATCAATAGTCACAATCTAATCTGGTTTATTTTGTGTTTAATTCATTGTAACTTAAAAGTCAGGTTTCATGAAGATGGTTCTTAAAATTGGATTTTGGGTAAAAAAAACCTTAAATTTGCTTTTTCGATTCTATCAGTTCATACTGGTGAATGAAATCCTCTCACCAGATTTTTGTTGATAACCATGCCATTGTATTTACAGCTTGTTACTGAAGAAAAAATTGTAATGTGATTAAGAAAGGGAAAGATTTAACTACAGATAAGCACTCATATCTAGGGTTGTAAACGAGCCGAGCTTTGCCCAGCTCGGCTCGGGCTCGTAAACCTTGAGCAAGGCTCAGGCTCCTTAAAATATTTTGGGCTCAAACTCGGCTTGCAACAAGCTCGGCTCGCAAAAAAGTTGGGATTAGTATAAATGCATTAATATTATAGTTGATGATTATTATTATTATGTATAATATAATATAATATATCAACCTGTGTGTTTAAATTAATACATAATATAAGATATAGGAATATGGACGTATAATCTTATATACAAACCAAGCCGAGCTTTAACTGAATCGAGCCTATCAAAGCTTGGCTCAAGCTCGTAATGAGCTTTTTTTGGGGCTCAGTCTTGACTCGCGAGCCTAATTATAGAGCTCAAGCTTTGCTCATTGACAGCCCTACTCATATCTGTGGTCAGTATATTGGACCTCTTATACTAGATGCTTTACATTAAGGTAATCTGCCGGATTGACAGTACCTTGTTGTAACCCTTTTTGACGCTTGATGGTATGTTGTTAATGTGCATGATTTTCATGTTATCTAGATGCCTTGATAGCTGATTGTTCTCCATGATGTCAAACTATCTGAAATGTTCCATTTATAGAAAAATGAAATTACTCTTGGTTTTCAGGTTTTAGAGAAGTTATATAAAGCAAGATGGGGTCCTGAGGATGGGGTTGGCAGCATAATAATATCTCCTACGAGGGAATTAGCAGGGCAACTTTTTGATGTTTTGAGATCTGTAGGAAAGCACCACGGTTTTAGCGCTGGCCTTCTAATTGGTGGCCGTGATGATGTTGACACAGAGAAGGAGCATGTCAATGATCTGAACATCTTGGTGTGCACCCCTGGTCGGATTCTTCAGCATATGGACCAGACTCCTAATTTTGATTGCTCACAACTCCAGGTCAAGTTCTAGTTGTTTTTCTTTTTTCTTCCTTTTTTTTTTTTTTACTCCCTTTTACTTCATATTCTAAGATAACCAGTGGAAGCTGGCTTCCATTCTGTCAGCATTTGGGACATGTTAGGAGATAGGTCTCTTACTTTGTCTGCCTTGGTTAGGAGTTGGGACTCGTGGTACAAATCCTCAACGAGATATATTATTAACAAAAGTGAAGAGGAGATACAACCATGTTACACAAGGAACCTAGAACAAATCCAAGCCTAGAAACTACCAAAAGAACATACGCAACTATTTTTCCCCTGGCATGGGCCTCCTAATACAAAGATTCTGCCGCAATATAGCAACTGTATTGGCAAGGATTGAGAACAAGATGTTCAATGACGAAACCAAAGATCTAGCTAATGCCATATAATGCATCAATCTCCACGAACCTACTGACAACCCTCAAATCAAAAACAATTGATCCCAACTGTCTTATATATTGATACCGATAAAAAAAAAAAAAAAAAGTCTTATATATTGACTAGTAGAACAAACAATGGATCAAGATCAGGCAAGAAGTGTGTAGATTCTTTAGCTATGCTTATCAAATTTTGGTATGAAAAGTGTCAATGGCAAGACCAACTGAATGACTTCTATGTTATTCATCATTAAGACCCACCAAATAATGTTGTTACATGCCACATGTTTGATAGAAAAAGGTACATCGCTGCTCTTGCAATGACTTGATATTTATATTCACATAACTGAATATTTCTTATTAATTGCTGTGTTTAGCTATTGATTTGGATATATTTTCTTAGCCGGGAAACAGATCTTGGTGCTTGATGAGGCAGATCGGGTTCTTGATAAGAAATTTAAGAAAGATTTAAATGCAATTATCTCCCAGCTACCGAAGCAGCGACAAACCTTGCTGTTCTCAGCTACTCAAACAAAGTCTGTTCAGGATCTAGCAAGGCTCAGTCTGAAGGACCCTGAGTACCTTAGCGTGCATGAGGAGTCTGTGACAGCTACCCCAAGCCACTTGCAGCAAATGGCAATGGTTCTGTCTCTTGACCAAAAGTTTGACATGTTGTGGAGTTTCATAAAGGCACATCTTAAATCTAAGATCCTTGTGTTTCTTACAACCTGCAAGCAGGTAATATTTTTTTTCCCTCCCGATAAATGATCCCCTCGTTGGCTGAAGCAAACTCTGATAACATAGATTGATACACAGCCTTGTATCAGCTGGAGTGTGTGCGCATGTGCATGTGCATGTGCATGCACGAGCTAAGAGAACAGCATGCATGCAAGTCTGGGTGTATGTCTGTATCTATTTATTAGTTGCGTGAAGATCAAATTCATGACTTCTCATAGTTTATTAAAAACAGACAAAAAAAAAAAAAAGAAGACCTCATAGTTGGGATTGTGTTGGCTGGGATTGCTTAAGTCTGCGCAGAACATGATTTTGAGTTGGCTTGTTCATTCTAGTAGAGTTGAGCTCAGGCTAAGTTGTGCCCTCAAAGGTTGAGGATGATGACCAATAAGAGCTTGAGTAGACTTTCTGTTGACTGTACCGATATCCCTACTTCGTTTTATGTAACAATACAAGTTAATTGGATAAAATATTTAGATCTTGGGCAGCAGAATAGAAATATGTTCTCCTCCAATGGAAAATTTTATACCATGATAACATGCAACGCAGTTGATACTATCTTTTTGTAGGCAAACTTCAGTTCCACAGAAACTTGGTGGTGGAGTGATGAGGTTCAAAACACTGTTTAAGAAAAAAGGTTTTATTTTAATAGTTGAATAGAAGTGTTAAAAAATCCAAAGGATAATAAGTTAGGCTAAAAAAAGCACATGTAATAAACTATATAACAAACTACATACTAAAGAGGGTGAGAAACACATCTACAAACGTTCAAGACTTGGAGAGAAGAAAAAAAAAAGACTTAGAGAGAAGAAGAAAGAGATAAAGATGAAACTGGATACATTAAGAGCGATGATTTGAAAATATTAATAAAGGTTGAGAGGACTCAAGTAAGGTGGAGAGAATAATTCCAGCAATTACTAAATGATGAAGACATGGAGAGTTATACTAGGTGAAGATATTAATATTAGAAGGTCAAGAGAACAGTGCTCTATTCATAGAAATTAGGGTTCCTTAAGTGAAGAAGCTTTTAGAATATGAAAAAAGGCCCTAGAACCGGATAATATTCAAATTGAAGCATGGAAATGCATAGAAGGGTGTATCATATCTGACCAAATTATTTGATCAAATTTTGAGGACTAGGATAATGCCAAATCCTTGGAGGAGAAGCATGGCAGTATTTACAATTGAATAAAGGGTACATCCAAAATTGTACCAATTATCATGGAATTAAGCTTATGAGTCACACCGTGAATTCATAGGAAAATGAGGGAACAAAGGTTAAGAAAATAACACGAGTGTCAAAAAATCAGTTTGGCTTTATGCCAGGAAGGTCTACCTTTTACTTAGATCATTAGTGGAGAAGTATATATATATATATATATATATATATATATATATATACTAAGTAAAAGGTAGCATAAAGCCCAAACTGATTTTTTTTTTTTTTTTTGAGAGAGAGAGAGGGGAAGAGATCCTTCACATAGTTTTTATTTTTTAGAGAAAGCATATGATAGAGCACTTAAAGATATTATTTAGTGGGTTTTGGGTAGGAAAAAGTACCAATTAGATATATTGATGTCATTGCAGCTATATTACATGGATTCGGCAGAACCCTGCCCGAATCCCCTGTCCATACGTGTGGCCACGGATTCGTCCAGATCCGTCTATTTGCCGAATCCAATATTTAAAAAAAAAAAAAAACTACATCGCAAAGAAGAGGGAAAAGGGATAGAGAGAAGGAAAAAGCTAGGGTTTTACAAATTTTCTCAAGAACAAAGAAGAGAGAGAGAGAGGAGAAGAGGGAAAAGGGTGAAGCTGAGAGAGAGAGAGAGGGGAAGGAGCGTACCTGTTTTCCGTGAAAGTCAATCTTCTACAACACAAGGCCATGGCAGCCATACAGCTTATTTAAGAGAAACATTTAGGTCAAAAGACCTAAATAACCTTCTTCATAAAATTAATTTACATTATAATTTTTAAATTAATTTTCTATCTTTTAAAGTTACAAAAATTATAATTAGTACTTTATTTTTTAACTAAATAACAAAACTGACTCTAATGATATTATAAATAATATTAATATATTTATATTATTTACATAAATAATTATTTAAAAAAATTAATTTATATGTTTATATTTTAAATTACTCATTATACTTTTGTATTTTTATGTTATATTTAACTATATAATAATAAAAAATTTAAATATATAGCCGTGTCCTCGAATTCGATAAAAGGGTGAGGAAGACGAAACAGAACATGGATGGGGTCGGTCCAAAATGATTTGGATAGACATAACCTGACTAAAGGTATGGTTTTTGTTAGATTGGGATAAAGAACAGATTCATGTTACTGACTCCAACAAGTTGGTATAAGGTGTTTTGTTGCTGTTGCTGTTGTTGTTGTATATAAAGATGTCCAAGAAAGAAGTGTATTGAACAAATACTTAATCATGATGATCTTTGGTTAAGTATCTTGTAGATGAGATCTATCAAAGGGACTGCTGTAATGCTGTTTGAGCGATGTGTACAGCATATGTTGTGAATAGTTGCTTTTCCCCATCTTGCCATCCCAACACAAGCAGACCCTTAATATTGCACTAATTTTTAGCTCTTGAGAAGTGCTTCATCTTCACCTTAATTTATTATTTTTTTTCTTTTAGTTATCATTGTTCTTCCTCTTCTTCTTTTCTGCTGAATCACTGTCCAACAGGTGAAATTTTTCTTTGAAGCTTTCAAGAAACTACGTCCTGGAATCCCTTTGAAGTGCCTTCATGGACGGATGAAGCAGGAAAGGAGGATGGGAATATATGCCCAGTTCTGTGAGGAACAATCGGTTCTCTTCTCAACTGATGTCGCCTCAAGAGGCCTTGATTTTAACAAGGCAGTTGATTGGGTTGTCCAGGTGATAATTTTTTGCCAAAAAAGGATGTCATTTTTGTTAGAAAGGGGTCTTAGATCTAGTTATTATATTCCAGGTGGATTGTCCTGAGGATGTTGCATCTTACATACACAGAGTTGGTCGTACTGCTCGTTATCATTCTGTAGGGAGGTCGCTTTTATTTGTGCTGCCCTCAGAAACAGAAATGCTCACAAAGTTAGAAGCAGCAAAAATACCCATACGGTTAATTAAGGTAGACATTATCTTATCTCTTTTTCTGTTTCACGGACTATAACAAATTACATCCAGACTCACTTCAGCAAGTGATACAGTTCATGATTGCTTCTCAAATGATTTTATACCGGCTTTTCTTTATTCTGAAATTGAATGTTTACATAATCTTCGAGGTTAATCCCTTCATAGCCATAGCATACAGACAGCACAGCTATGAACTGATCTAACCACTCATCTGCGGTGATGTCGTGGGACTCCTATAAGTGAAGAATGTGAATTTTGACTTTCTTTGATTCTTAGACTATTAATCACATCCTTTTAGGTATATAAAAATTTTCAATCTTTATTTTCAATGACGATTAGGGGTAATTGATTGATATTATTATACAGAACTGTTCAACTGGGTGCACTCTATCATGATCTAACATGTAAGAAAAATATGCTTGGATTAGCCATTCTTGTGCTAATTTTGCTGCTAATCTTCTTATTTAACAGGCAAACACGAAAAGACTGCAATCAGTTTCTGAGTTGTTGGCAGCTTTACTAGTCAAGTATCCTGATTTGCAGTATCTAGCTCAAAGGGCTTTTACCATCTACTTGAGGTCTGTTTTTCGTCAGCGGGACAAGGAAATCTTTGATGTGATGAAACTGCCATTAGAAGAATTTTCTGCATCATTGGGTCTACCCATGACTCCGAAAGTTAGTTTCTTGAAGCAGAACACCAAGTCCAATACAGTGCCAGCTGAAAAGTCTTCCAACCAAGAAGAGAATACTGTCATGGATTATATAACCGAGATTCCAAGAGAAAAAACAGTTATTGGAAAATTTGAGGAAGTGGAGAACGATATTCTTTTAACAAAAGAGACCTCAATAGAAGGGAGAGGAAATGAAGCTGAAGAGTATGTTACTTGTAACTTGCTATCTAGCAAAACCCGTATATCTTTGCTTAGTTAGACACAGAAGATGTCCAGCCATTGCCCAGTAATGAAACAGAAGTTATAGGGATTGGATCATTTCATTAAATCATGATTTCTCACTTGCATGTATCTGCACCACATGTATAGCTCAGCTGTTAGCGGGCCATCTTTACCTGACTAGTTGCATAGATTTTCAGTTTCATTTCTTAGGTTATGCTATAACCATGTTATTGTAGATTTCAATATGGGATTGATTTTGTTTCTTTTCTTTCTATAGCCCAGCAACAAGGATTCTGAAGAAGAAGAAGCTCAAAATTAATGTACACAGGCCGATAGGGACAAGGGTTGTCTTCGACGAGGAAGGCAATACACTTCCTCCCCTTGCAATGTTAGCTGATACACAGAGTGGTGATGGGTTGCTTCAGCTTGAAAAAGGTATATATATATTTTTTTATTGGATGAATAATGAGATCATGATGTAAATCAAAGGATGAGGAATGTACAAAGGTGGCCGAGATCAATGGGATGATCTCATGTCAAAAAACAGTAAAAGAAGTATATATGAGAAAGTAATCAGCAATAAAAGAGACTACTCCCCTCATAGGACCTCCTCTGAAGGTAACCCCACGAATGTGATCCCAGTCCTGGCTCCCCTTTCGGTTAGAGAAACTGCAATCTCATTAGCCACCCTTGGCACATGCTGGAACAAGATGTAGCCATCACCTACCAAAGGTATATGTTGGTGATGTTGGAAGGCTAGTTGGCTTATTTTCCTGGCTGGGTTGAGAATATCTTCCATAAATTAGCAATTTCATTTAATCAGACATTTGAACCAGGAAAGCAGAAGCATTTGACAAATTCATTAAAAAAAAAAAAAAAGAACTGGACTTGTGTCCGAACGGGGCACAAGTGAATGCAATATGTATCATCAACCGTATGTGTATGTATGTTCGTATGCAAAAATTAATTTGCTGTCTTTATAATAGTATCCTAATTTATTTCATTGTTTATTTTGCAGTGAAAGAACGATATACGAAGCTTAAGGAAGAGATGAAGGAGCGGGATAAAGAAGACAAACTTGTACACCGCCGGCGTCTCCAAGAGAAACGGACGAAAGAGAAGATTAAACTAAAAAGAGGGAGGGCAGAGGAAGAGGATGGAGATAGAGAGGACTATAATTATGGGTCGGAGCAAGAAGATACAGACAGAGCCACCAAAAGAAGTAAAATATATTTTGATGAGGACAGTAAAGACGGCGAGAAGAAAGGAGATAAGGATAATATTTGTTTTACTGCTGAATCTGTCTCTTTGGCGGAGCAAGAAGCTCTAGCTCTCAAGTTATTGAGTTCTATGCACTAAAACTTAAATGTTGCTTATGTTCACAAGGGAGCTTTGATATGTGAGTGGACATGCTCGGATACATGTAAGAAATCATGTGTAACAGGTTTTGCATTTGGATAGAATGAATCCATCCTGATGGGTCTTGATTGTGTTACTGAGGAATTTACCTAGTTTAAATAAATTATTATCATCAATTGATGGTTGATTACCTGCTCGTGTTTTTTTTTTTTTTTTTTTTTTTTTTAACCTTTGGAATAAAGTGAAAAAGACCATCTAGTCTAGAATTGGGAGTCCAAATATTCTTAGGCTGCGTTTGGCCCGGCTTGTGTTTTTGGATAAGCACTTGTTGGATAAGTAACTTAATGGTTGCACTTATCCACAACATAAATAAGTTGTTTGGGTTGAAAGAAAATGTGTTTGATAAAAATATTATTTTTAAAAGGCCTAGGCTGCGTTTGGCCCTGCTTCTTTACGTACTTATTGCAGCTTATTGCTTATATAAGCACTCTTTAAAATTAAATATGTGTTTATGGATAAATGCTTACCCATAAGCCCTAAAGGAAGGCTACCATAAAGGAGAAGCTGCTGAGAGTGCTTATCTATAAAGGCTACCCGTAAAGGAGAAGCTGCTCTCCCAAGCTCTTATGCGTCAAGCTATTTCACAACTTTAATAATATTTTGAAAATACTTATTTTATCCCTAAACTTTATAACCACTTATATAAATATTATTTTTAAACTTTAATAATATTTTTATAATACCTATTTTACCCCTAAACTTTCATGAGCACTTGAATAAATGTATTTTTAGTAATATTTTTAAAATACTTATTTTACCCCTAAACTTTTATAACCACTTAAATAAATAATATTTTTATAATACCTATTTTACCCCTAAACTTTCATAAGCACGTGAATAAATGTATTTACCAAACACTATTTTCTTCAAATAAGCAGTTTATTATTGCTGTGGATAAGTGCTCCAATTGAGTAACTTGTCCAACGAGTGCTTATGGGACAAACGTACTTATGGTTGGTTAAAGAGTGCTTTAATAAGCTTTAGGCTCAAATAAGCGCTTAATTAAACTCAATAATTAGAACTGAGATTTCTATCAACAGTAACAGAAGGAAACACCATTAATGAATCCAAATCGCAATAACTAAACAAGTAAATATATAATGTGTAGATCCATAAGACACATATAACGGGAGCAAATCCGTCCATTGGTAGGTCTCTACTAAGTTCTCATTATGGTCTTCAAAGAGGTCAAAAACAGAATAAGTAACAGCAGGAAACCATAAACTGATACAGACGTGTATGCGTTGTAGAAAACTCGACAGGCAAACTACCATCTCTGAAGAACTGGGCACACGGCAGCCACGAAATTGTATCAACATACTCAAATGTTTACTTTCCCCCTCCTTTGATACAAACAAATACCTCCTTTATCAGAAGAGGATCACCATTACAGTTCCGAATTGTCCCACAGAAGCACAAATTACTGCACAGATGGAGAAATGTACTTGTCAAAATGATAGAAATTCAAATATAAATAAACACATTTCGGAGACACGCTACACTACGCACAAATTATTCTAAATTTTTAAAATGTTTGAATTCGTGTGGGAGTCAAACATGATGCAACCCAATTGGGCTCATTCGCAAAAGATCGTATGGAGTACCATAAGACATAAAGTTCAAAAAGCACAAGACCCAGAAAAAAAAAACCTAGCAAAGGTACTTCCACGTACAATGAACATCAAATAGCATAAAACAAACAAACAAACAAACAAAAATTGCAATGGAACTTCAATGTGAAAAAAAAATGCATGGAAAAAAGGCCCCAGACATTAGGACAAGATCCTACCTGCTGAGGAGGCTGCTGTTGGTAATTTCCATATCCAGGATAACCTCCATAATACATATTAGGATCTTGAGGAGGTGGGGCATATCCGTATGCTTCATATCCCTGCGGATATCCATAATACCCACCATTCCACTGGTTTGGATCTGGCTGTGGCTGTGTCAATCCAACAGATGAGTCCTGCAAATTTTTCAGATACAAGGGAGTATGTAAATATATATACATTAAACCACAACTCACTTAAAATAGTGATCATTAAGAACCTGTTTGTTTGAAGGACTACGCCCCCATGAAAGCCGAATATTTTGTCCTCCTAATTGGGTTCCCTGCAACATCTGTAAAGCTTCCTCTGCACAAGCTCTGAAACACAGTCAAACACAGTCCATGTAAGCAACAAGCACTTCGGGATTAGGATGCATTAACAATTTTGATCAGCCAAGGTTAAAGAATCAAAGGGAATATGTCAAAGTGATACTCAGCATGCACACCTATTGGCAAATTGAACAAAACCACAGCGCTTTCCCACTGGTATTTTTACATGAAATAGTTCCCCAAATTGGCTAAAAACTTGTCTCAAATGGTCTTCCGTGACATTGGAATCCAAGCCACCAACAAATATCTGCACTCAGAGTTGTTGTAAGCCATAGCCACATGGCACAAATATACTACCAAAACCTAAAATAGAACAAACTACCCACAGTTGTATTGCTTGGATCAGTCTCACTCTGAGCTCCTTGAGTATTCTGGTAGGAAACTGCAAATGAAAAGTATGAATGAAATGGTAGAAAACAAAAAATAAAGAGATAACAGTCCATAGCGAGTATAAATTATTCTTAGCGGAGCCTCCCTATAATTTTTTCGGTAATGTTAAATTTGAGGACCAGACATCATAAACACAAGTGACAGATTCAAATAAAAATAAAAAAACCATTGGTAACCTATTCAAAGCAGCGTATCGGATTGTGACAAAATTATCATGATAGTGACAATAACAACTTGGAGGAATAACAAGATTATTATCCCTATTGTTAAGTTCATGACCTTACATTCAAATTGACTACAGTAATTAAGATGATTAACACAACCCAAAAGAAGCCATCTGTAGATGTAAAAGATATAATTCATCTTCTCAGAAAACTTTAGACAGGTCAGAGAATTTGAAACTGACAGAAAATACAAACAATGTCTAAACATTACTACCAGTATTACTTTTTGAAATAATTGATGTTCTGCAATGACAGAAAAAGCACATGCCTATGAACTCGCAGCTAAGAGCCCAAATTGAGACAGATTAATGTACAAAAGATAGCAAACAGATTTTATGCATCATGAATTATTACAAGCAAATACAACAGCTAATGCATTATCCCAACTACTTGGGGACAGTAACACAAATCCTGTTCTGCAACAACAAAATGCCTTATCCCAACTAATTGGGGTCAGCAGCACATCCTGTTCTGCCATCTCAATCTGTCAAAAACCATTACAAGTAAATGGCGTGAAATAACCTGCAAAGATGCAAGTAAGCACTGATGTCGAATTAAGATATATGCAAAATGAATAAATGGATCCAACATAATCATGATGAAGTATAAACAAATGGAGGATAGGAGATCCTAACATTCAGAGATTTCTCTACCCAAAGCCGAAACACGATAATGGTAAATGCATTCCTGTTAATACATTATTAGCCACCACTCCATCTGTTGGACCTAGCCAAAATGTTTAATACCCCATTACCTACATGAAAAGCTAGGTGAAGCACGACAATAAAATTCAAGCCAGTGCTGGCGCACACTTCTCTTTAATGAAAAGAATGTAATGTATATGACAACTAGTAATGGGTTACTAAAAATTAGACTGTCTAATTGGCACAATAGAATGCAGCTGGGACCTGCCAATGCAGCTTATGATGATATAGAACATCTAGAAGTCAAACCTTCCCATGCTGGCCAACCAATCCAAATCTAGTTTTCATCTCATACACTGCAGCCAAGGGTGGCTACATGTACCCACTTACCCCAATTATCCAATGTGCCATAATAGGTCGTATGTTTGACATCAAGGATCCGAGCTTTTATAGGTTGGCTCATGCGGCTACTTCAAGGACCCATCATGATCTGGGTCCTCAATGGGTACACAAGTAGTGATCGATGTTAACATTAGCAATAATGATATAATAAAATATTGGATGGGGAAAAGGTGGAGTTTAAAACAACTTCGCTCCGAAAATGAAGTAAAAAATGACAAATTAAACAGAATGTCAAAATACTTTGGTTCAGAAGTTCCATTTTATTATGGTACAAGTTCAATCCATAGTTTCACTTCATAGTTCTAAATGTTTCAAAACCACTAAATAGTACACAAAAGGATGAACTATTCTCAAATTCATCATATTATTAAAACATTACATACACTATCTTATAATTTTAGATAGCAAGAAATAAAACAATATAAATAAAAGAGAATGAAGATTTGTCATTAGAATCATCACTTTTTGATACCAAAAATAAACCTCAAGCTCTAAGACAGAATTATAAGTGAGTGCTAGAAAACTATAAATCACTAATGTGACGAATGAAAGAGAGTGTAATATCACAAATTTCAATAAAACCATTGCTTTGGAATGAAAAGTCCTTACATTTTTTATTATGTAAATACAAATTGGCAAGCTTTTTCAAACCAAATTTGAAACAAATAATACGTTTTTATTCAAAAAAGAAAACGCATTTTGTCATTTGTAACATATAAGCATTGAAAAAGATATTTAACTGAAGCAAAGTTTTGAAGAGGATGATGTTATTGAAGAGGAGAATGAGATTAAGTATGCCTTGGTATCATATTACGAAAAGATGTTTTCTGAACAGGTGGTTAGAAGGCCACTCTTGGACAGATTGGAGTTTCACATACTTGATGAGGAAGCTAGGGATTCTCTTGAAAGAAGGTTCTCGGAAGAGGAGGTGTGGGAGGTGATAAATGGATTGGGTGGGGACAAAGCGCCAGGGCCGGATGGGTTCTCTTTAAAGTTCTATAAGAAATGCTGGAATATCATCAAATTGGATTTGATGAAGGCTATTGAGGAGTTTTATCTGCATTATTCTTTCGAAAAAAGTGCAAATGCTACGTTCATTTCTCTTATCCCTAAGAAGGAAGGGGCGGTTAATGTAAAGGATTTTCATCCTATTAGCTTGGTTGCCAGCTTTTACAATATCATTGCCAAGTTGTAAGCTAATAGATTAAGGCGTGTTACCGAACATTATTTCGCCAAATCTTAGATGGAGTTGTTATTGCCAATGAATGTGTGGATCTTCTCAAAAGCGGGAATGAGGACTGGGTATTGTGCAAACTCGATTTGGAGAAAGCCTATGACTTGTTGGCTGGGACGTTTATTGTATATGCTTGGTAAGATGGGGTTTGCAGTGAGATGGAGGAGGTGGATCAAATCTTGTATATCAACGGCATCGTTCTCGATTTGGTGAATGGAGTAGCTTCTGGATTTTTCCGTTCATCGAGATGGTTATGCCAAGGCGACCCCCTCTCCCCGTTCTTATTCTTGATAGTGGTAGAGGCCTTCAGTAGGCTTATCAACAAGGCTGTTCATTTGGAGCCGTTAGAGAGAGTGAAAGTTAGCATCGAGGAGCCGACATTTCTCACATTCACCTGGGAGCTATTGTGCACTCATATTCAGGGCCTGTTGGTGAAGGAGACTACAAGACCTGAAATCCTTGCCCTAGTAGAAGAACTTGAGGAAGCGAGGTCATAGTGCTTTCTTGAGCTAGACGTGGAGGGTGATTCACTTTTGGTGATCTCATGGATGAGGGATGAGTGTCGCTACCCATGGAGACTTAGCCATTATGTTCTATTGTGCCTATCTTTGGGTGCTGATTTGAATACCTCGTTCAGTCACACCCCTAGGGAGGCTAATGATGAGGCTGATCAGCTGGCTCTTGGGAGAGTTGGCAGGGTGATGCTTTTCTTTGGCATCCCTACTCCGGAGATGCTTGACACCGTGGGAGTGGGATAACCACACGTATATTCACTCGTACCTATATCTGTATACAGCATGTACATGTTCTGTTTTTGCTTTCTTGTTTTGGCTTTTCTTATTCAAAGGAAAGTTCTGTACTCCCTTTTCTCTTTCTTTCATTACTATATTGTGGTTACTGATTAAAAAAAAAGGCTATTGGCAAGCTTTTCTTAACCAAATTTGAAACAAATAATACTTTTTATTCAAAAAAAGAAAACACACATTGTCATTCGTAACATATAAGCGTTGGAAAAAGATATCTAACAGAAGCAAAGTTTTGAAAACGGTTATTTAACAAGGCTATGCAGTATTTTATTTAATATCCACCAAATATATAAAATTTTAGTGTTTTTTTAATAGTACAAACCATCTCAACATAGTCACTAAATAGTATTTACAATTTATAAATACTCCAGTACAGTCAACATTCAAAACTAGCTTATAGTGTTGAAAGGATTTGAACTTTAATTTCTAAAGTCTGCTTTAGGGTTTAGAACGGCTAGTTTGGCTTTGATTTTAGATCTCCACAAATGATTTTAGCCGACAATTTACAAAATTGTAGCGCTGTGATTGTGGGTCCCAATTTGTGACAACTTGTTTTTAAAATTGAAATAAGGAAGTTGCTGAAATTACTAGGTTACCCTATTTTAAAGAATAATGACAAATCTGCCATAAATTAAGAAATGAAGAGTGTGGAACAAGTAATGTCAATGCCACTGTGCCAATACTAATAAATTTGCTAGGTATTTTTGTAGCCCATTCCATTCATGTACATTCTTAACTTTTCACGCACGCACACCTACACACACATAAACAAACAAACAAACACCACACACATATCCTTTGTGTTATTCAAAAAATAAATAAATTGTGGTCTCTCTCTTCTAATATTTGTGTAGAGTTAGACTGTAAACAGGTGGGCCACCATTTCCTTCATTATGCTGTGGTGAGAGTGATTGGGCTATTCCTTACTTAGTAGATGGAGGTGAACTGGGTGATACTGCATATTATTTGCTCACTACTAGATCAGTGGAGATTCGAAGGATTGGAGAGAAAGGGTCAGATGTGTTTAAGGCACTTTTTTTTTTGGGTGATGTGGATGATTTGGGGGGAGAGGAATAGGAGGATTTTGAAGATAAAGCCGCAAGCACACAGTCTATCATTGACTCGACCCTTTTCCTAGTAGCTTCTTCGATGACAGTGCTGCCAGAGTTTAGAGTTTCAAGTTTTAGACATCATCAAAGTTTGGTTCACTGTTCCTCACTCTTCTTCTTGGGAGCTGCAGATCAGGGCCTTATGGTCCACTCAACGTATCAGTTTGGTCAAGCTGAACATCGATGGGTCTTCTATTGGACCTGAGCAACTTTAGCTTGGGTGGCATTTTTAAAGACCAAGATGCCATATTTTTAATGCATTTTCAGGCCACACATGTAGAGATACAGGCTCTCTATTGATTGGTTTGTGAAAGGCTATATAAATATCAGTTTTAGCTCTTTGGAGGTGGAAGGCAACTCTTAGGTGATATCGTGGATGTTATATATAGGAGAGTGCCCATGGAGATTAATTCAATTGGTACAGTAGGCCTGGCAACTAGGTAGTGGGCCATCTGCCTAGAGAATTAAACGAGCTAGTCAATACACTGATGAAAGGAGGGGTAATTTGGAGGGAACTTTTCTTAAGCATCCTCAGAGGAAACGATTTCAGATGTTGGATAAGCCTTTTTTGATGACATAAGAGCATCCTAAGTAAATGGTATGTTAACTCCCAAACTCCTGTGTACTTTTTATTAATTATTATTTTTTGACAAGTCTAAACTACTGTATCTAATCTGCCAACGAATGGATACCCAGTGATTTCTAGGGTGGGTCAACTTTCATTCTAAAGAACCCAAATCTAAAATTGGTAGGAAACGCAACCAATATTGTCAAGTAGAGTCTATCTCCACATACGGACTTGGGAATTGGTGTCAAGCACGGGTGTGTCGGTCTCAGATTCATCTGACTTCCATATCTTCGAACCCAGACACAGTTCAGAAGGGACCACTTATCAAGTACGGTTATAAGGCACATCATGTCCTTAAAAAAATTAATGATACAGTTATCATATATTGACACTAGTGTGCATTTTATTCTTCATACACAATACAGAAAAACTATAGAATGACCGAATTATAAACTTGAAACATGATGATGCAGAAGTCCACATGGATACAAAAGTAGTAAATTCATAGAGTATTACTTTTGAACATTTTAACCCAATCTAATGAATGTGGGGAACTCCACAGATCTGGGTAGTATCCAATCAAAAAAAAAATCCATCCAAATAAGAGAAGGATTAAAGTTTTGGAATATATCCATATCCATACCCATGCTATGTCTTGTCAGACATAAAGCAAACATATTTTCAAGTATAGGATAAAACCAATACGAATCAGTTTCATGAGGTGCCAATGCGAATCCTAAGGTACAGGCCAATACTTCATACCACGCCCAGTGTATCAATTATGGCAGGGTATTATACCCAATACGATGCCAATACCTGAAACAATGGTGGTAAGGTGAAGGGTCCATGCATCACATGGTATAAATAGAACAAAAGGCAACAATCTTATATTTGTCCAACGAATGTTGATTGAAATGTTATCATACTAAACCCATCAAGAATCAATCCTAACAATTATGTTATCTTTCAGAATTAGTAGACTCAAGAAAACATCAAGAAGGAATTACATAATTCTCCAACCACCAAAGAATTTATGCGCAAGTCTTCAGTAAACTCAGGATAAATGTGCAATATTTCATCACCAACAAAAAATGTACTAAACCCTCCTGCAAGTCCATGCATGACCAAGTTTCTTCATTACCTCTTTGGCTCATTAGCCATCATGCGTAAGGCTAGAGAAGTGGAATCCATCATAAAATGCATATTAGAATAGGAGCCTTGTGCTACTGCTGTATTACCATAGGCAAAAGGGGAACAGACTGTATGACAGAAATATTGAAGTATCCACCATGATGGCAGTATGGCACAGCTCCCACTAGTCAAACTATTCCCATAGGGTAGAAGCAATTTCATTCTGAAAGAAGGGATTAAATACTTCCAATCCCAAAACATCATCCTTAAAGGGGTCTGAAGTAAAAGAATCCAGCATTTTTAGCATTACCATGGTATCATTTCCTCACCTTGTGAACACCCTTTTCAAAGTCACCTCCACAATTCCTAATTAAACTCAAAGGTTGGTATTTAGTTTGCTGCAATCTGAACACCTGGATTTACTAATTCACAGGCCATGGGACAACACGAGAAACTAAAAAAATAATAAAAACTAAGTAGAGTATCTAATATTCCGCTTGTGGAGATAATAACTTAAGAAAACCCAAGTATAAAAGCAACCAACTAAAAACCTTCTTCTAGTGCCAGCAAACTTTGAATAAAGAATCAGCCAACTTCAGTATTCCTTCCATGAACCAAGACAGACTTTCTCAATGACAAGAATATCTTTTTTATCAGTAAAAAATAATGACAAGTATAAAGGCTTACAGAAAACTTCAAGTACACGAAGAGCATGCTTAAGGCTGGCCTACACCAAACAGTCCAACCTACTCAAAATATATACAAACTGAAATCCCCCAACACACATGAAAATCAAAAATCAGCGAAGGGAACTCTAAACTCCGTTGAGTAGATGCCCATCTATACAATACTTGTTTCCATATTATCAACCCAACATCAAGCTCCTTTCCTTCAAAAACTCTGCAGATTCTTTCCCTCAAAAAAGGTCCGAACAATTGCTACTGTACACATCAACCAAAGATGCCTCATTTGCTCTAACCTTACTATCCTCCCCACATAGAAACTACCTCTACAAATCTTCCGAGCTGGGCCCATCTGATCATGAACCAGCATAAATAGACTTTCTTAAAGACAAGAAATAGTGAAGCATGAAGAGAAATAGCATATAATGCTACCAGTGAGAAGACTTCGGGTCAATGTTTCATTCTTGTCTAAGTGGGGCCCATATTATATATGCATATCTATGTTACTATGTATGTATATATACACACAAACAAGCACACATATACTTCACTTCCTAACAACATTAGCAGAACGTATGTTATGTCCAAGTTTTGAAGAACTGAGCCGCTAATTGATAATTGGATTCTACAAACAATGGTCGAACCTGAACAAGATTAATACAACAGACTCCCCAGGCATAAAAGAACTAAGCGGGAGTCAATACGCAGGTGGAAACCATCTGAATAAATAAGCATCACTAACTTGAGAAGGCTTTGACTCGAATGGCCTGAATCAAGTAAATTCTTTTACAACTGATTCACCAAACTGTTAACTTCCTTAGTGTACATGAATTGACAAAACTAGGAGAGTTAACAAGCTTATAACCAAAATCGTTTCACGTAATAACGCTTGATTAATGACATCTATGAAAGGGGAAAAAAGGTGGGGTCTTGACGGATGACGATGATGTAAAAGAAAGAGAAAGGAAATGAGTCAAAATGACAACAAAGAAAATGAAATGCCTAGTTCAGGAAGGGGAAAAAGAAAAGTACATGGCTACATGCAAATAACTAATCCAAGCAATTGGATTTTAAGCAATAAATATTACTGACTGAACTCCAAAAAGAAATATTGTTTCTCATTCCATAAAAGCTGGATATATGACTCGGAATAAAACACGGGTAGCATGACAGGAAAAAACTCATATCCAGCAATAATGTAAATGGAAAAAAAGGAACTGATCAACAAGAACTACAGCAGTGATTTGTTTGACTGATGTAAGAAATGTAAAAAAGAATTTAAAGAAAGCTAAAACATCTGGAACAGTGAATAAAATGTAACTTGACCGACAGCTCTTCAAATATAAGGTACTGGAAAGTTAATCAAGAATGTAGCACAGGAAATGCCACAGGAAAGTGAAATTAAGGACTAAAGT
>JAUPMG010000005.1:3573551-3586857 GCA_031762675.1 Pachysandra terminalis
TATTATTTATAATTTTTTATAAGTTTTATATTTTTAAACTTATATATTTTGTAAGTTTAATTTTTTTTTTTTTTTTTTAACTTTTAACAAGTTTGATCAAAATATTTTTTAATTAAAAAACAGGCCAAAACTAGTCATTATTGTGGGAAAAGGCTTAGTTTTGGTCGGATTTTGACCAAAATATCTATTTTCGGTCTGAATCTAACCTAATTAGCCGGTTGGACTAGCCGGGCTGACACGGGCCGGACGTACCGGGCCTTGTGTGCCTGCATGCCGTTTCGAGCTTGCGTGCAGTGCTGGACGGGCCGCGGGCCGTGCAGTGCTTAGGCACGTTGGGCTCAAAACTGAGGCCCGGCATGGGAACGGCTCATGAGCCGTGCCTAGCACGGCACGCCATTTGGGCTGGCCTAGGCCCGGATTAATCGGGCCGTGACCGGGCCCATCTTAAGCTGGCGGCACGGCCCGTTTACATCCCTAATCAAGAGTAGCCACTTACAAGACACCCCACGCAATGGGAGTGTGGATCTCACTGCTCTTTCCATTCCTTTACCGATCAGTCTTCTCTTCCAACAAAGAATTGATTGCATTCAACTCCATGACTAAATGCTGTAGATCTGACGATATTTGTACCTTCAGATCACTAGGAGAAGAGCTTCAAATCAACATCTTAAGCTCCTTCAGTGACGGATTCTGGAGGATCATCTCGGCGTGAAAGATAAGTTTTTTTTTTCTTCCCCATACTCTTAAGAGAAATTCAACCATTAATGCGATAAATCTGGTATGGATTCAAGATCTTAGCTTTTATATTTCCCGAATTTCTGGAGATATTTTGAGCTGATGTATTAAGGCTGTTGATACAGTAATTTGATTTTTCTGTAACTATATACTGTAAGCATTTGTAGGTTTATTGAATTTTGATAAAAGGGGGAAGAACACAAACCCTAAAATCCGTTTAACGGTTTTGTGTACAGAGAACAACAGAACAGTTCATGCCTGAATATAGATTAGCTTGAATTTAGGTTCAATTCATTTCAGTCCAATCACATTACAGTTCTACTGTTTAGGAGCATCTAGGGTTTTAGCTATATTTGCAATTGAGTTCCATGGATCTGCATTTGAAGAATTTGTTTGCCAGATTTCAAGAGCAGTTTGGAACCGGTCCTGGACTCGGTCCTGGATCTGGAACCTGTCTTATGAAGGTAGAAGGTATTACTCCAGGCTTCATCAAATCACTGTTCAAGGCTTCGGCTGCTCTTTACAGAACTGATCCATGGAAGAGATTGCGACCGGAGCATATGTTTGGTATCAGAGTCGGCAAAGATTCCGATTGGACTGGCAAGAAACAGCCTTTCCCCTGTGTCCAATTCATTGGAGGTGATGGTGGAGATCTAGGGTTCAACATGTTCCGAACCGTGAACGATGCTCAAAGGATGACAGGATCTAGAGAGACGATTCGAGTTCCCAACATTGATCTACTGAGGGTCACATTCGAACCTGAGTCCTTGATGTTTCCATCAAACAGGAGGATGATCAGAACTCTCTCATTGGAAGTTTCGGGTACCGATAGGTTTCCGGTAATCGACATTGCCCGGTGCACTTCCACCGGTGGGATTCAGTTCAGAAGCCCTACACTTGAAGAGCTTAGGTTTGTGTTCGCGTTCATGAAAGCAATAGCTCTGGTTCACTCTTTGCTTCAGCAGGACAAAGAAGCTGGTCCAAAGTGGTCGAGGTTAATCAATTTCGTACCATTCATCGAAACAGTTGATGTACAATGGACTCCGGAAATGGCGAAGGGTTGGGACCTTGTTGCAATTACAGTTTCGCACCCGCCCGGTCAGGTTTATGAGGAAAAGGCTAGTTCAACTGCTAGCTCAACCCCGACAAAATACGCAGAACCACCAAAGGAGGAGGAGGTTTTCATTGATTTGAAGGAAAATTTGAGTTCTGGATTGAGAGAGTGTGCAATGTGTGAGAGGGAAGTCCATGGAGAACAGACAATCTGTTGCGGCCGATGCCGTGCAGCAGTTTACTGCAGCCCTATCTGCCAGAAGCAGCATTGGAAGGATACTCACAGGAGCATGTGTGGTCTTTACAAGGCTATGATGGAAAGGGAAGAAGAGCTGGCAATGAAGATCTTCACGTTCCCGTGTTTCGTCGAACAGCCGTGTAAATGGCTTGAATCATTGGGTGTTCATCAGAAGGGGATGTGGAGGAGAAGCTGTAATTGCTATTCTCACTGCCCATTTGGTCTACTTCCGGTTAAAGGTGGACTTTGGGATTCATGGGGTGGGATGGATGATGAAGAGTATCCTCGTGATTCGCCATTTCCGAATCATCTCGGAGATGGGATTTCTAGCCCGATCCTTCTCTCCGGTTGGTCTGAGTACTATAACCTCCGATCATTGCCGCTGTCGAGTCCGGTTGCTGCCATACTTTCCCACCCACTAACAGTGTATTACATATTAACTGCCCTCAGTACCAGCTCAAAGAACCTTCTCCTGAAAGGGAAAGAGGTGATACTGCACTACCTTGGCCCTGAAGGGGAGTTGGATTGGATGCCGGCGTTTGCCGAGATTGGGCATCTACTAAACGGCTCCGGCAATATTCAGATTGTCATGGTAGGACCTGAAGTTCCGACGAACTTGTCCGGGACTGTTTCAGGCATAAGTAGCAGAGTGAGGGTGAACTTGGTGCGCGGAGTTTATCAGGAGGAAGCGATCTATCTCCCTTCCCCACACGTGATCGTCGCACTGAACTGTGGACTAGAAAGCTATGCAAGCTGGGGTGGAGCCCTTGACCTGATAAAATCTGTGAATGTGCCTGTGTTCTTTACCGATCGGTCTGAGATATCGTGTGCGAATGCCAAACAGGTTGTTCGAGGTGCCGGACTGCATATCAACCATCCTGTGACGCCTAACCCCTTCCGCTCTCCGTTGAGGAATCAAGGATCTTCTACTAATCTACCCTCTTATAGCAATGGTTTTGTACTTGGGGTGAATGCTTGAATTGTGGTTGAGGACAGACTGAAGCTCCTTTTGCAGGAGCTTGTTGACAATCAAGTTCTGGCCATCTCATGCGGCCAATGTAGTTGTCATTGAAGGTTGTTGTAATATGTTGTATTGGTTTTTTTCATTTGAGATATAAATCCTAGTTTTGTGTGACTTAAATTTCGACGCAATGCAAATTGATTCCGGTTGCATTCACGTTGGATTTGGGTGTCTTTGCCATTGCCAAAATTTCTACCACTCTGTGAGACCAGTCTACTTAATTACATTGAAACTCATGAATCCAAACCTTTTTTAACCATTCATTCATGGATCTCTCTCTCCTGAGTAAATATGCTACAGCAAAAAGCATTTTCTCAAGGAGATGATGACAGTGATGGACGTCCAATTCAAAATCTACATCATTTATTTTTTTTCTTTCTTTTCCCAACATGACTATAGTCTGTGTTGGGTTAGTTGGAAAATGATAGAAAAGGAAGTAAAAGAGCATTTTTCTTTCCTTCATCGTTCTCCCTTTATTTTAGGAAAAAAGTTTGAAGGACTTTTTCACTAAAAATGAAACACTTTTGAAAAGGTATTTTCTAATAGGTTTTGAAAAAGCACTTTCTAATAGCCTACATTTTTCAATGAACCAACCGCATAGATTTCGTTGAAAAGTCGGTTTTCCTTTCCTACATATTACTATTACTTAGGAAAATCTATTTGCCAACTCTTATTACCAATTACTACTTCTAATTCCTCCTCCTCAGTGTGAATCCAATTCCAATTCCAACCCACTTTCCTGGACAAAGGCTGCCCAAAAAGGATGAGAGAGAGACCCAAGTCAAGATGATTCAAATTTAAAAGTGAAACACTGAGATGTTGAAAAATGGGGATTTTTTTGTTATTTTTGAGCTGGATTGTCTTACCAATGAGATTCATCATTCATGTTTACATCTCCATGATGGCTGTTACTGTAGCCATGCTGGACGGTTCAAGATTTTAATCAAATTTTGATCCAACCAATAGATGATAAGTTGAACTTTTTGGTGGGCCCTACTACTGCAGCTACAGTTAATCGTTGGGACTGGAATCATCTCATTAGACAACTCCAATAAGGTTAATTTGGTCATTTTAGAGAAATAAACGAGTAGATGAAAAAGTAGTAAAAAAGAACACTTCAACCGGAGCTTCTTCAAGCTTGCGGACATGTTTGCAGATTATAATGGAGCTACTAAAGCTCGTTTTCATGGCGGTTTTGCTAATATTTGCAAGGGTTAGAGCCGAATATGTCCGACCAATTACTCGAAAAACCCAATATTTCCCAATGAAGAAGATATTTTCTTCTCATCCACTGCAGGTAAACGTATTTTTCTCCTGCTTCTATCTGGTTTCTAATTTAAAACTGTAATTTTTTTTCTTACTTTATTATTATTTTATATCCTTTGCGAAATTTTGTTTGAAACTCCATCATGATTAGTAATGGTAGACTTTGTACTGCCTTCTATCTTCTGTTTATTGTTGAATCTTGATCTAACATCATACTAACTGGAGTTGCCTTTGGTGCTAGATGGAGGAATACCAAGAAAAATATGTGTGTGTGTGTGTATATAATTTTTTTTTTTGGTTTTCACATTGTTATTGATGTTTTAATTTTTTTTTCCACTAAATTAAAGAAGAATTTTGTACTTGTTGTTAGACATAATTGATCTCTTTCTTAAAAAAATTATCAATGTCATTGTATGAATCATAAATTTAATTTGAAACATTTTTGTTACAAACTTCCAATTAAGACTTATTTGTTGGACCCATATTTAGTGTAAGAGAGATTTTAGATAGGCGACGAATTGTATATACACACATATGGACATGTTTATGTATTATACGTGTATGTGTGCATATATATATATATATATATATATATTTGTGTGTGCATATACATATACATTACACACTTACTTTTTAGAGGAATGTTTCTTTTCACATTTTTAATCTTGAGGTTGTTTTTCTCCTTTTGTTGCTACCTTCTTGGCATAGATGGCTCATGGCTCTATTTTTGATCAATTTAGCCCTTGTATTCTCCACCTTTTTTAACAAAGACTTCATTATTCACACCCCCCGGCCCTAAGAAAAAAAAATGGAAAGAAAACTGAATCAAACCCAACCTTTAACATCTACTTAGTACCACGATTTGAAGGAACTCCTCAGTTCCTACATGTGATGAATGTAGCAGCCATCAAGGCAACTATATGCAGCTTCTAAAGATAGAAAAATATTTATGCCACTCCAAACCATGCTGGAGGAAAGTTGTGTTTTGAAGGGAGTTGATTTAGTCTTAATTATGATTGTCCATAGACCCATAAGAAATGATTTGGCAAAGTTTAGATTGGCTGCTGACTTAATGCTATCCTCCTCCACGGAGGATTGGGACCAGTAGTACTATATATATATTATCAAATTAGAAGGAAAATTTTACAGGACTGCTATTTGACCAGTTGTGCTTTGGTATAGAACATCACATTCATAGGATTGATCAATATGTAACCAAATTGAGAATTTTGAGATGGATGACTGGAAAGACTAAGAAAGGTAATATTTTAAATTTAAATTGTTAATGCCCGTTTTCAAGTGAGTGTAGGAGTAGCCCCAAAGAGAGGATAAATAATGAATAGTTGAGTGATACGGGTTGAGTAATGTGTAGCTCCTGAGAGGAGAGGAAGGCTAAGAGGACATAATTGGAGTTGGTGAAAAAGGATATAAACACATATAATTAGACAAAAGACATGGTCTTTATGAGGCTGAACATCTAGATAAACCTAATGCTGCCGATCTTAACTAGTTTGAAAAGGCATTTTTGATGGACTGATTGATTTATATGCGCGGACTGTTATGTTGCTCCTGATATGGAGAATTAGTTGTCTGCATCTTATCTTAGTGATTTCTCAATGTCTGAATCACTATTTATAACCTTGAGTTTTTTTTGTTTTTTTGCTTTGTTTTGTTTTTATTTATTTACGTCATTAGACAACCAATACAAAATGGGTTTTGCAGGTGCACATCTCTTTGGCAGGAGATAAGCACATGCGTATCACATGGATTACTGATGACGAATCTTATCCCTCAATCGTTGAATATGGGACAGCACCTGGAACATACACATCTCTAGCTCAAGGAGAAAGTACATCCTACACCTATTTATTCTATACCTCAGGAAAGATACACCACACAGTCATTGGACCTCTGGAACAAGAAACGGTTTACTTCTACCGATGTGGAGGACAAAGTGCTGAGTTCAATCTCAAGACTCCTCCATCTCAATTCCCAATCACTTTTGCCGTGGCCGGTGATCTGGGTCAGACAGGCTGGACTGCATCTACTTTAAACCACATTGCTCGGTGCAAATATGACGTGCATCTCCTCCCTGGAGACCTCTCATACGCTGATTACATGCAGCATGAATGGGACACGTTTGCTGAGTTGGTGCAGCCACTTGCAAGTACAAGGCCATGGATGGTAACAGAAGGAAACCATGACAAAGAGAACATACCATTCCTCAAAGCTGGGTTCAAATCTTACAATGCCAGATGGAAAATGCCATTTAAGGAGAGCAGTTCTGATTCCAATTTGTACTACTCTTTCGAAGTTGCTGGAGTTCATGTTATTATGCTTGGTTCTTATGCAAATCACGATGAGTATTCTGATCAATATAGCTGGCTGAAGGTCATTTCATTTACTCTAATTCAAATGGTTATCATTTTACTCCCCTCTTTGAAATGACAATAGCTGATTATCTTCAAGCTTGCTTAATTTATTTTGAGAGATGTATAACTATTTGCATTATTTCTTTGAGAATGGATAACTCTAATTCCAATTCCACGAACCAATCGGGCCCTAAAGGCCTAAAGAGAACTCTTTGTCATGTGTGGGTCTGTAGGCTGATCTTTCAAAAGTGGACTGACAAAGGACGCCGTGGCTGCTAGTGCTTTTCCATGTGCCATGGTATAATAGTAACAAGGCTCACCAAGGTGAAGCAGACAGTATGATGGTTGCCATGGAGCCATTGCTTTATGCTGCTGGGGTGGATATAGTGTTTGCGGGCCATGTACATGCTTATGAACGTTCGGTAGGTCTTCAAGATTTTTCTTGTTTTTCCCTTTTCCTTTAACTTAGTTGATAAAATCTGGTTTTCTGAATGCAGAAACGTGTCAATAATAGAAAATCAGATTCTTGTGGAGCTGTCCACATAACTGTTGGTGATGGAGGCAACAGAGAAGGTTTAGCTCATAAGTAGGTCTCCTGTTCAATTTGTTTGACTTTTCTATCTAACAGTAGCATTTTTTTCCCATTTGTGATGCAATGGGAGTCAAATCTCCAAATCAAGCTTTTGCTAGGATCCTGGTATCTGCTACCTATCATGCTCATTGTTAGCCAAAATTCTTTCTAGTATGTTATTTGCAGGATTCAGCAATCCTGTTTATGAGCCCTTAGATTGTGTTTGGAACCTCAGATTTTGAGAGAAAAGAGCAAAAAAAAAAAAAAATAGGTAAAACACTTTCTCCTGTTTGGTTGAAGAAAGAAAGAGTTGGGGATAGAGATTTGAAAAGAAAATAATTTGATTTTTTTTCTCTTTTGGATCAAAACCTTTCTCCCCCAAAAAGTAAAGATTTTGAAATAAAAGAAAACAAAGGTTGAGAGCACTCTCCAACACTCCAACCTAACCTAACTTACAACATATCATGTCTTTCCTTGGCGTCAAATAAACCTGGCTGGAATATATGAGAACTCGCTGGAAAGTCGTCGTATGTCACCAGAATTTAATTTTCTTTTCTTTATGTCTCATCTTAACCAAACACTTGAAAAATAAACACTTGTCATTTCTTTTCTTTTCTTTTCCATTTAGTGGTATTTATGTCAACATCTCAATAAATGTCCTTGCTTGCTCTTGTTACCATTATCGGGAAGAATATTGCTTTGCTTTCAATTTTTTTCAGGATTAAAAGGATTTGTCTGTGATTCTGCTGCACATAACCTTTGTGGATCACCATTTGATTCTTTAGAATTATTTTCATACCTTTTATTTGTTCCGTCTTCTCTCAAATGACTGCAAATTCATTGTCAGATATATAAGCCCAAAGCCAGAGTGGTCAGTCTTCCGCGAAGCAAGTTTTGGTCATGGCGAGCTTAAGATTTTGAATTCAACCCACACTTTCTGGAGCTGGCACAGGAATGATGATGATGAACCAGTAAGGTCAGATCAAGCGTGGATAAACTCATTGGCCAGTACAGAATGTCTTGCTCAAAAGACACGAGTTTAGAAAGAATCTCATGGTGCCTTAGATCTAGCATGTCTGATGTCTCCTTTACATTTTAAGATGAAAATTCTTGATATACTGTGTAAATATATATTGACTGATATCAAAACTTCCTGGATTTGGAAGAACCACTCAGAGTTGAGAGCAGTTTCTCAATACCGAATTGCATAGGTCCTGCTTTGTATTAGCTTCAGCTTGAAGAATACACTACTGAAGCATTACTGAAATGAATTTCAGTTTACCATTTCATGTCTGCTAGTTCTGTGAGGATGGCAAAACGATAGATATAGCAGTACTCTTACACACTTTGTACTTAACAAAATATTTCACAGCAATAAAAATTACAAATTTTCCACACAACGCTGAACCTTTAGTCCTACAAGGAGTAAAAAAGTGTACAATGATTTCCAAGAGAATCAAATTTTCCACACAACACTGAAAATGTAGTCTTACAAGAGAAGTAAAGAATTGTACAATGACTACCCAAGAGAATCAAAGAACTGTACATTACATATCACTCTAGCAATATAAAACTCTTTATCCATTCATAGCAAGTTTCATGAGCTCCATAGCTTCTCTCAACCTGCGCTCCATGCAGTCTCTTGAAGGTAATCCATGAACATTTCTGCATGAAGAAGACAGTTGCAGATTGATTTCATTAAAAGAAACAAGAAAAACATTTTAATTTGGTGTTACAAAGATATGTGAAGGTTCCTTGAGCTCAAGAGAAGAAAAACATAAGCAAAAGCCTCCCTAAATTTAATCTCTTTTCACTTATTGCTTTCCTCTTCAGATCCTCAACAAGATTGTTTAGCCTCTTCAGGAGAGCTGCTAACTTGTGTACAGCTTCAATGCCCTTCTGTGTTGAGCATAACCTCTTCAAAATCTCAGAAGAAATGAAATATCCTCATCTTTGTTCCTAAAAAGGAAGAAAAAAATTAATAAGGAAAATCAATATATAATGGAAACAAGTACTGCAAATTATAAGGTTTGTGCTTAAACTCAAATACACTGATCGTCCAAGTGCCTAACCTTAGCATCTCCCAGAAGATTGCTTCTATAGATCCTTGAGTATCAATTAGCACTTCAGCCAAATGTGGGTAGCGTGCTAGATTTCTGAGTGTAGACAGTGAATGTTTTAGAATCTCCTGATCGGGGATGCTACGACTGACTGAACGAATCAACTTCAATAAAGTTTCATTTGCCCCTGCAGCCACAAGTGTCTCGCAGCATATCTGGGAATGTTCAGTAGCCAAATCTGCAAAACCCATTTTATTACATGATAATATACTACTGATAGTAGATTGATCAAATATAATTTTTGAGTGGGATATCTGCTCAATATAAGAATGTTTCTGGATTTATATAACAAATAGAAATGAAAGCCAAATAATCCTTCTAAATGGAAAACACATTATTGTCACCGATTCGTACAGCATCATTTTTGTTTTATACTTGTCTCCATCTCTTTAATGATTTTGAGTTTACAATGGCTCAAGAGTTTTGAAGTTTGACATGAGATGTTAGAAGAACTGATTAACTAATGAGAACTACACTAAACGAAAGGACACGCAGCCATGAAAAGCCAGCAGTAAAATATGTCCCACAAAGAGCAAACCTCGAAATTTAAAACCAAATAAAACCATCTACACAAGTTAGTTCTTGCCAATCTACCAATAACAACCTAGGATGTTGAATCATAATAAAATAAAATAAATAAATGAACGTCATTGAACCATATAAACAAAAAAGATCCATGTTCTTGAATTGATTCTTTAATAATATTACAGAAGTCATAGATACACTTGTTATGGCTATAATTCCTTGCTGTTCTACTTCAAATCTCAAATTGTTATGGTCTGGAATTAATTTTTAAATTGGTAAAAGATCAATAGAGAATAAATTTAAGATTGACCATATAAGAGGATTGCTTGAAGGTTATTGTATACTAGTCCAAATGAATGAAAAGAAAAGCATAATCAAAGCAGGTCATAATATTAAGATTGTTCTGTTACCAGTAAAAAAGAAAATCTTACCCGAGGTTGCACACGTATGAAGAATGCTACTAACACTTTTAACACTCAATAGTTCTGAGAGTGCAGCTACAAGTCGGTTTATGAGCCGCATGCCATTGTCCACATTTGCAGCAGATTTTTGCACTCTCTGCCACAGATCCAATAATTGTCCTTTTGCTTTTTTCCGTGCAAGGCAACCTTTCCAGTATGACTATCAAATTGAAGAAAAGATTGAGCCAGTGGATTTAAAAGATGATAGAAAAAGAGGAAAAAAATCTAACTAAAATCAATCAGGTTGATAGATCACAGATGCATTCCTGATATTAGTCAAAGCAAGAAAGTACATTATAGCTTCCATTTAGCAGGAGGAAGTATAATGGCACAGTTCAGACATGTACCGGTGAACTATCAGAGGACAAAAAAGTAAAGATCATATATATATGTATGTATGTATGTGTGTGTGTGTGTGTGTGTGTGTGCGTGTTGTGTGTGTATATATTCACACACACACTCACACAGACACGTGTATCAATTTTGATTAAAGATGGCAACAAGCATGAATAATCTCCTAGATTTAGCAATTGAGGTTTATGAAATCGACAACAATGAGAAGAATTTACCAATGAAAAGGAAAATTGGAAAAAGAAAATCAAAAAATTACTTTTTTACAAAGAATCTCCGAGATTGAGCAATTGAGGTTTACAAATTAGGCAACAATGAGAAGAATTTACCAACTAAAAGGGAACTAGAAAAAGAAATTTAAAAAACAAAAAAAAAATCCTATAGCAGTAAACAACTGATCCTAAAGCAGTAAAAATGTGATAGCTGTCCAACTTGGATGCTTTTGCTTACTCTTGGGGCTCGGAAAAAAGGAACAAAACCATTGCTATCTTGTGCATGTTGGGCCAATGTGGATCTTGACTCGGTTGTTTCAGGCAACTGTGGTTTGTTTGAAATAACTGCAGTTAACTCAAAATATTGAATAAGTTAACCACTAGTAATAAAAAAAATACAAATATTTGGTATGTCAAAACCTCAATAATCATTATTCAATATACCACGGGAAAAAAAATCTCTTATCGCACAATAAAAAATATACAATGATAAATAGTTAGTTTCCTCACTTAAGCGATGCAAATTCATTTATATTTGAATCAATCAACAAAGTGCTAACTCATTATAAGAGGAATGAACAAAATTGTTCCTTTGCAAAACAAAATCTAAAAAGATGTTTTTCTCAATATCACCGATCAACAATTGGAATAGAATAAATATATATATATTCCTGAGGCAATTATGAGTCCTGGGAAGCAATGCTGATTGATCAATAAAGATACAACCTTGAGATAGTTTGTGATCAAAATAAAGAAAATGTGAGATCATCTTAAGAAAGAATAACAGAATATAATAATATATCTTACTTGGATCACGACAATACGCTGCCTCTCTCTTGTAGCTACAGGCCTAGCAATCCACCCACGGACATGGGATTGAATAATGGTTGCTGATTTTGTTTTTGATTTCAGCAACAAAATTCTCTTCCACCACTTTTGCAACTTCAGAACTGAACGTAAAACGGTTTCCAATTCAAAGCACTGATTGCATCCTCTTGGTCTCTGAACCATGCAACTATTGTGGATACTAGAGTGAGAGCAAGAAGCGCCTGCATTGATCCGACACTAAAATCACATTTAGTTTGAAAAGTCAGTTTACTCATCCATAGTAAGTTTGTGGTAAATTTTCAATGCCAGAATCACAAGTAAAACATGCAAATAGGAACTAATCAGTTAATTAACTGGGAAACAAGAAATGGGGGGAATTTTCATATGTACCTAGGAGTCTATTTCTAGCAACCTGTCCCCTGGCAATCCTTTGAATTTCAGTAGCAGCATGTCTATAAGATTGAAATGCTTTCGAGCATTTTATCCTTCGAAGATCACTCTGGATCTTTATCACAGCTTTCCTTTGGAACAAGAAGTCTCTCCTGGACAGCCAGCAACGCCAATGACTCTGTATTGTTTTCAGCAAATTCGGTATGAGTACTAATTCATTATAATATAACAAAGCATAAGATATCTGATGTGCAGTAGATCTTTGTCTATTTGAATTCAAATATTAAAACTGTGATGTGACCCACTAGTTCAATAATCAGTACATTAGATTTTGACTACCTATAGGATAGGCAATAGGCACATAACAGCGCAACAAATGAACCATGCTTGTGGACATTACTATAATCCATTGTCCACTTCAATTAAAGAACTATATCAGCAAGTAAGATCCTCATGATAACTACTTTTATTGTTAGGGTAAATAAAGAAAGAGAGAGAGAGAGAGAGAGAGAGAGAGAGAGAGAGAGAGAGAGAGTAATGCTATCTCTCCCCTCCCATGCACCAAGTATATGTAATTAAGTACATATGTTAAAATAAGGAGAAATTGTAAGGGTGTCCTTTCTTACAAACTTATTTTCTAACACACCCCCTCAAGCTGGAAATTATATGTCGTATGATCTCAGCTTGTTACAAATGAAATCAGTCCGTCCCCAAGTCAATCACTTAGTGATCTGCTAGCGGGTCTCCAATCACCATATAGGAGTAGAAATATCACCACTCCGAACTTTAACTCTCACAACGTAACAATCAACTTCGATATGTTTGGTTCACTCATAAAAATTAAGGTTAGAAGTATTGTGAATTGCTGCCTGGTTATCACAATACATATTCAAAAGCAATAGAACCACAAAACTCAACTCCTGCATTAGATGCATAATTCACGTCAATGCACTAGATATACACGCCATAGCTTTATATTCTGCCTCTGCACTTGATCTAGCTACCACACGTTTTTCTTTTTCAAGAGATAAAGTTACCACCCGGAAATGTACCATACTCAGTAGCATAGTTCAAAATATCGTATCATATCGCCCGTATCGGGCGATACGTATCGTGTATCGACCAGGTCGATACGATAATTATATGTAAAACACGATATAATA
>JAUPMG010000005.1:3586957-3609291 GCA_031762675.1 Pachysandra terminalis
AAAAAATAAATAATTAAAAAATAGTTTAGATTTATTACAATTATCATTGATTGAGGGGTATTATGGTCAAATGACCAATTTTTGTTACAGATCGTTAGACCCCTCTAATTTGAATTTGAATCCGATATATTTTGGATACTTATATACTTTTTGGATGTTGTAATATAAATGTTCTATTTATTAGTTGTAATCTTTTGAATTATTTCACATTATTAATCAAAATATTAGTTGTTGTTTTTCTTTTTAAATTTGTATGTTCATAAATTATATACATTCTAATGAAAATATCACTTTTTAGTGACTAAGTTTATTACTTATATTTTAGAAGTTATTATTTAATAACTTACTAAAAAAGAAAAAAAAAAATTGGCTAAATTATGACTATATTAAAATATTGTAAATAAAAAAATATGTGAATTTATTTCAGCGAAATAAACAAAATTTCGAACATTATTTCGACAATTATTTTAAATAAAAAAAAATTCAACAAAATTTTGGATATTTTGATTTCGTTTGGCCTGCCAAAATTAATGATATTTCCGAAATGTAAAACTATGGATGCAATGAGAATCAAATCTCCAAATCATGCTTTTGCTAGGATCCTGGTATCTGCTACCTATCATGCTCATTGTTAGCTGAAATTCTTTCTAGCAAGTTATCTGCAGGATTCAGCTATACTGTTTATGCTCAATAAATGTCCTTGCCTTAATTACCAAATTCGTCTTGGGAATCCGCTCTCAAATTGCGTAGTGCCGAATTAAGAAAGAAAATGCTATAAATCCGTGGGAGTTTACATCTTATCAAGTGACTCCATCTTCTCTCGTTTAATGTAAAGAAAGACACACACTCTCTCTCTCCCTCTCTCTTTCTCTCTCTATTCTCATCTAATGCAAAGTAAGAACCTCTCTTTCTCTCTCTTCATCCCATCCTTCTCTCTTCTCTCTTTAAATGCAAAGAAACTCTCTCACTTTTTCTATCATATTATCTAAAGAACAAATACAATATTATTTTTAACCATACATTTTATATACAAATGAAGCATCTATTATAAGCAAAACATATTATAGAGTATTAAGGCTGCGTTTCCCCCGGCTTGTGCTTATGGATAAGCGCTCATTGGATAAGTTGCTCAATGGGAGCACGTATCCACATCAACAATAAAGTGCTTATTTGAAAAAAGTAGCGTTTGGTAAATACATTTCTTTAAGTGCTTATGAAAGTTTAAGGGTAAAATAAGTATTATAAAATTTTTATTAAAGTTTAAAAATAACATTTATTTAAGTGCTTATAAAAGTTTAGGAGTAAAATAGGTATTTTAAAAATATTACTAAAGTTGTGAAATAGCTTAACGCATAAAGCTTGGGAGAAACTCTCATCCTAGGTAGTCTTTCTGAGAGCAACTTCTCCTTATGGGTAGCCTTCCTCTAGTGCTTATGGGTAAGCACTTACCCCTAAGCACTACCGAACACAGTTTTAATTTTAAAATGTGTTTATATAAGCTATAAGCTACAATAAGTACTTAATAGAAGCCAGGACAAACGCAGCCTAAGAAACATATTAGTATGTATAATTTATATAGGAACTAATATATATATGACTTTGTTTACGCTCTTGCTTTGAAGGTATTTAAAATTTGACGCTCTCGCTCCCGCTCTGGTAACTTGGGTCCTTGCTAGGGGTGCAACTTGGTTCGGTCTAAACTGAAACCGAACCGACCCAAACCAACTTTGGTTCGGTTTAGGTTGGGATTCCAAACATATGGTTATATGGTTTGGTTATAGTTTAGAAAAATCCAGACCGAATTAGTTTGGTTCAGTTTTGGGTTGAGCCCTCCGTTAAATCGAACCAACCCGAAACTCAAACCGAATTGAACCGAGTCAAACCGAATTCAATTTATTATATATGCCCTATCCCGCGCATGGGTTGCCACGCACGCATGGACTGCCTTGCGTGCTCCGCGCATTGTGTAATGTGTATGGGAAAAAGTCCCACATCGATTGCGAATGAAATCATCCTCCAACTGATACACTATGTATAGATGTTTTGCATTGAGGTAAGTTGCTCATTATTGCTGTTATGGCCTAAGAAGTTAGACCGGACGAGTTCAACCATTGGTCTAATTTGTCTAAAAATAATAATAAAATTTTTATTATTATTTTTAAAATAATAATAAATAAGATGTATTTGCAGGCTTCGACTTATAAATTATAGCATGGGTTGATTTGGACAAATATCTAAAGCCTGAAGTTTTGGATCAAACCAGACCGAAACAGCAATTTGGTTTGAGTTTTGGTTATCTTAATTTAATTTGGTTTGATTTTGAGTTTTCCAATACAGTTTGGTTCAGTTTTAGGTTGATGCGATTACATTTCGGTTTGGTCTTGGGTTAAGGTCAACCCGAACCGAGTTGCACCCCTAGTCCTTGCCTACCCTTGTTACCATTATAAAGAAGAATATTGTTTTGCTTTCAATCTTTGTCTGGATTAAAAGGATTTGTTTGTGCTCATGCACATAACCTTTGCGGATCACCTTTTGATTCTTTAGTATTATTTCCATACCTTTTATTTGTCCTGCCTTCTCTCAAAAAGCTGTAAATTCATTGTCAGATATATAAACCCAAAGCTAGAGTGGTCAGTCTTCCGAGAAGCAAGTTTTGCTCATGGCGAGCTTAAGATTTTGAATTCGACCCACTTTCTGGAGCTGGCACAGGAATGATGATGATGAACCAGTAAGGTCAGATCAAGTGTGGATAAACTCATTGGCCAGTACAGAATGTCTTACTCAAAAGACACATGAATTTAGAAAGAATCTCATGGTGCCTTAGACACTTTGTACACATATATAAATAGCATAGGTCCTAGCAGTACTCTTACACACTTTGTACTTGAGAAATATTTCACAGCAATAAAAATTACAAGAGAAGTATAGAATTGTACAATGATTTCCAAGAGAATCAAAGAACTGTACATTGCATCACTCCGGCAATCTAAAACTCTCTTTATCCATTAATAGTAAGTTTCATGAGCTCCATAGCTTCTCTCAACCTGCGCTCTGTGCAGTCTCTTGAAGGTAATGCACGAACATTTCTGCATGAAGAAGACAGTTGCAGATTGATTTCATTAAAAGCAACAAGAAAAACATTTTTAATTCGGTGTTACAAAGATATGTGAGTTTCCTTGAGCTCAAGAGAAGAAAAACATAAGCAAAAGCCTCCCTAAATTTAACCTCTTTTCATTTGTTGCTTTCCTCTTCAGATCCTCAATAAGATTGTTTAACCTCTTTCGGAGAGCTGGTAACTTGTGTACAGCTTCAATGCCCTTCTGTGTTGAGCACAACCTCTTCAAAATCTCAGAAGAAATGAAATATCCTTCATCTTTGTTCCTAATAAGGAAAATCAATATATAATGGAAACAAGTATAGCAAATTATAAAGTTTGTGCTTAAACTCAAATACATTGATGGTCCAAAGTTTCTAACCTCAGCATCTCCCAGAAGATTGCTTCTATAGATCCATGAGTATCAATTAGCACTTTGGCCAAATGTGGGTAGCGTGCTAGATTTCTGAGAGTGGACAGTGCATGTTTTAGAACCTCCTGATCAGGGATGCTACGGCTGACCGAGCGAATTAACTTCAATAAAGTTTCAATTGCCCCCGCAGCCACTAGTGTTTCACAGCATATCTGAGAATGTTCAGTAGCCAAATCTGCAAAACCCATTTTACATGATTATATACTGCTGGTAGTAGATTGATCAAATATTATTTTCGAGTTGGCTATCTGCTCAATATAAGAATGCTTCTGGATTTATATAACAAATAGAAATGAGAATCAAATAATCCTTCTAAATGGAAAACATATTGTTGTCACCAATTCGTACAGCGTCATTTTTGTTTTATACTTATCTGTCTCTTTAATGATTATGAGTTTGCAATGAATCAAGAGTTTTGAAGTTTGACATGAGATGTTAGTAGGACTGATTAACTAATGAGAACTACACTAAACGAAAGGACACTCAGCCATGAAACGCCAGTAGTAAAATATGTGCCACAAAGAACAAACCTCAAAATTTAAAAGCAAATAAAACAATCTACACAAGTTAGTACTTGTCAATCTACCAATAACAACCAAGGATGTTGAATCATAAAAAATAAATTAAAGATCATTGAACCATATAAATGAAAAAGATCCATGTTCATGAATTGGTTCTTTAATAATATTACTGAAGATCATAGATACACTCTTGTGATGGCTATAATTCCTTGCTGTTCTACTTCAAATCTCTCAAATTGTTATGGTCTGGAATTAAATTTCCAATTGGTAAAAGATCAATAGAGAATAAATTTAAGGTTGGCCATATAAGAGGATTGCTTTAAAGCTATTTTATACTAGTCCAAATGAATGAAAAGAAAAGCATAATCAAAGCAGATCATAATATCAAGATTGCTGTGTTACCAGGAAAAAGAAAAGCTTACCCAAGGTTGCACACGTATGAAGAATGCTACTAACACTTTTAACGCTCAATAGTTCTGAGAGTGCAGCTACAAGTCGGTTTATGAGCCGCATGCCATTGTCCACATTTGCAGCAGATTTTTGCACTCTCTGCCGCAGATCCAATAACTGTCCTCTTGCCTTTTTCCGTGCAAGGTAACCTTTCCAGTATGACTATCAAATTGAAGAAAAGAATGAACCAAGGGATTTGAAAGAAGATAATTATAAAAATAAAAAAAATCTAACTAAAATCTTTCAGGTCAATAGAACATAGATGCATTCTTGATATTAATCAGAGAAAGAAAGTACATTAACTTCCATTTAGCAGGAAGTATAATGGCACAGTTAAGACAATATGGTTCAATTTGAAATGCAACTAGCTATGAAAAATGGTCCAATTGGAAAAAGAAAATGAAAAATTTACTTGTTTACCATTTTAAGGTTGCAACGATGACAGATAATCTCCGAAATTGAGCAATTGTAATTAGACAACAATGAGAAGAATTTACCAACATAAAGGGAACTAGAAAGAGAAAATAAAATAAAATTTCCATATAGCAGTAAACAAGTGATAGCTGTCCAACTTGGATTCTTTTGCTTTCACCTGGGGCTAGGGAAAAAAGGAACAAAACCATTGCTATCTTGTTACATGTTGGGCAGCTTCGGCCAATGTAGGTCGTGACTCAGTTGTTTTAGGCAACTGTGGTTTGTTTGAAATAACTGCAGTTAACTCAAAATATTGATTAAGTTAACCACTAGTAATAAAAAAATACAAATATTTGGTATGTTAAAACCTCAATAATCATTATTCAATATGCCATGGGAAAAAACATCTCTTATCCCACAAATAAAAAATATACAATCATAAAAAGTTAGTTTCCTCACTTATGAGATACAAATTCATCTATATTTGAATCAATCAAAAAAGCGCCAACTCATTTAAGAGGAATGAAAAAAATTGTTCCTTTGCAAAACAAAACGTAAAAAGATGTTTTTCTCAATACTACCAATCAACAATTGAAATAGCATTAAAAAAGAATTCATAGAAAAACTAAAAGAATTTTATTATAATATATATATTATATTGGACCTGAGGCAATTATGGGTCCTGGGAAGCAATGCTGATTGATCAATAATGATACAACCTTGAGATAGTTTGTGATCAAAATAAACAAAATGTGAGATCATCTTAAAAAAGAATAACAGAATATAATAATATATCTTACTTGGAGCACGACAATACGCTGCCTCTCTCTTGTAGCTACTTGCCTAGCAATCCACCTACGGACATGAGACTGAATAATGGTTGCTGATTTTGTTTTTGATTGAAGCAACAAAATTCTCTTCCACCACTTTTGCAACTTCAGAACTGACTGTAAAACGATTTCCAATTCAAAGTTCTGGTTGCATCCTCTTGTTCTCTGAACCATGCAACCATTGTGGATACTAGAGTGAAAAAAAGAAGCACCTGCATTGATCCAACACTAAAAATCGCATTTAGTTTGAAAAGTCTGTCTACTCATCCATAGTAAGTTGATGGTAAATTCTCAATGCCAGAACCCCAAACAACAAATGCAAATAGGAACTAAGCAGTTAATTAATTGGAAAACGAGAAAAAGGGGATATTTTCATATGCACCTAGGAGTTTATTTCTAGCAACCTGTCCCCTGGCAATCCGTTGAATTTCAGTAGCAGCACGTCTATAAGATTGAAATGCTTTAGAGCATTTTATGCTTCGAAGAGTACTCTGGATCTTTATCACAGCTTTCCTTTGGAACAAGAAGTCTCTCCTCAACATACAACAACGCCAATGACTCTGTATTGTTTTCAGCAAATTTGGTGCAATGAGTACTCATTCATTATGATATAACAAAGCATAATATATCTGATGTACAGTAGATCTTTGTCTATTTGAATTCAAATATTAATACTGTGATGTGGCTCACTAGTTCAATAATCAGTACATTAGATTTTGACCACCTATAAGACAGGCAATAGGCACATAACTACACAAAAAATGAACCATGCTTGTGGTCATTACCACAATTCATTGTGGTAATGATCTCAGCTTGTTACAAATGAAATCAGCCAAATCAAATGACTTATTGATCTGCTAGCCGGTCTCCAGTCGGCGCATGAGTAGAATTATCACCACTCAGAACTTTAACTCTCACAACGTAACAATCAATTTCAATATGTTTAGTTCTCATAAAATTTAAGGTTAGAACCAAAGTGAATTGTTGCCTGGTTATCACAATATATATTCATAGGCAATGGAACCACAAAACCCAACTCCTGCATTAGATGCTTAATTCACGTCAACCTACTAGATATACACGCCTTAGCTTTATATTCTGCCTTTGCACTTTATCTAGCTACCATTCTTTTACTTTTCCAATAGACCAAGTTACCAGACAGAAATGTACCATACCCAGTAATAAAATGCCGATCAAAAGGAAAACCAGATTAATTTGCATCTGTAAAACCTGTAACCAGTAGGTGACCATGAGATCTATATAGGAGTCCTCAACTTGGTGACCCCTTCAAGTATCTCAAGATCCTAATCACTCCTCTCAATGAAAAACTCTGGGAGACTCCATAAAGTAGCTCGCAATGCTAGCAGCAAATAACATATCAGATCTAGTAATAGTCAAGTAGTTCAACTTCCCTCAACATGGTATTGATATCACTTTGAGTTTGGGTTATCAAACAAATCTCCATGGTCCACAACTAGCTTACTATTCAGCACCATTGGGGTTTCAATAAGTTTGGACCCCAAAATTCCAGTCCCATAAAGCAAGTCCAACACAAACCTTCTTTAAGCAAGAAGAATCTTAGGTTTAGATCTGGCAACTTAAATACCCAAGAAATATTGTAAAGCTCTGAAATATTTTGAATAGAGCTTTTACTGCAGGAAACCTTTTATTTTGACGATCATCTAGCACGGGGGAGATCTTGAGTAGGAAACCAATCTTTCTCATTGGTCATGAGATAAACCTCCAATGATTTAGCCTACTGAATGCAGTTGTTACCATTCAGCTTTATATAAGTAATCTGAATGTAATCTCCAATGATTTAGTCTATCTAATGTAATTATTTCCATTCAGCTTTACGTAAGTAATCTGAATGCTAGAATGGGTTGGTGAGGCTATTAAAGAAGGTTCAGTGGTGTCCCTAATATTCAGAGTATCACCAAGAAGATCATGACTAACAGTAACACTAAAAGAACCACGAGTTGCAATCTCATAACACACATCAACCATTGTCACACACACCACGAACAACAAGCAATGGCCTCACAGCAGTCACATCACAAGTCTACAATCTCTAAAAATGCATAAGCAGCAATCACACACACCACAAACAGTAAGCAATGGTCCAGGAAATCACCATACAGCAATCACGCAAACTACAAAAACCTCAAGAATATCATCACCAGAACCCTCTTTCGCAGTCGCATTTCCTTAAGAGGGAATCAGAACTCATCCACATACTCTGATGTCCAGCAAACCATTGTAGATATTGCTCTATAAAGGTATCTCAATCTAGGATTTTTCAAAACCCAAAAGCACCAAAAAAAAAAAAACCAGATTTGAACTAGAGAATGATGACAAGGCAGTGATTTCGAAACTCATTTAATACCTTTTTTCCCATTGCAAACAATACTATGTGAACAGTACCCATGAACAGCACCACTTTGATCTTTAGAGGAGAGATGAACTAGATCAAATCCTATGCTCTGATTCCATTTTAATGTTAGGGGTTTGAATGAATGAAATAGAAGAAAAGATGAAGAAGAACGGAAAGATATATATATATATATATATATATATATATATATATATATATAAACTAAAATAAAAAGAAATTACAAGAGTGCGCCTACTAACATTTGTTCAACAATTACTATATTTCTGACTCCATTTTAATCTTAGGGGTTTGAATGAATGTAGTGTGCCTTATATAGAATGGAAGGCGACAACCTATGAAAAGAAGGCAACTCAAGCCCATCATTTATGTACACGTAAAAAATGCCACTAAGGATGTACCACTTATGGTGTAGTTCAAATATAACTAAGAACTAACCTTATGATCTAGCATAATTAGAAATATTTAACAAAAAGCAATTGATGTAGTTCAAATATAGCTAATGATGAACATCTTCCTCAACAAAGAAAATTAGTGTACATTCTAGAGAGAGACTTACTTGGATAACAATAATGAGATACCTCTCTCTACAAGCTACTCTCCGAGCTATCCATCCACGAACACAAGACTGAATAATCATTACTGATCTTGTTGCAGTTTTATATTGTTGTGAAGCCTTCCAACACCTTAGAAATCGCATATTCCTTTGAATCTTTAATGTTGCTGTCCTCAGATTCAGAAATTTTCTCCTCGTCAACCAAGCACGAAAGTGACTCTGAATTCTGGTAGCCGCAATAGATTGATAACGGTGATAGTTGCACAAGGTAAACCTTCTCCAAGCCCGTTGAATTTTAACTACCGCTTTTATTTGGTCATTTTCACTTTTTCGTAATTGAGTGATCATGCAGCCATATTTGGACCTTACTTTCCATCCACGTATACATGTCTGAACAACAATTGCAGCTTTGACCATGTCAGAAATGGATATAACTGAACTAGTAAACATTCCTTTGCTCTGATGTTTTTGAGTGATCCATATCCTAGCTACACGCTGAATGAGAGTGACAAACTTTTTTAATCTGATGAAGCTATGCCTCTCAACCATGAATGTAAGATATCTCACAAAAATTTCCGAGTGTTCCTGATTTTCTGTTCAATAAACCAAGGATGTTATGTAAGCGAGCAACTTGATTTATCACCAAAAATGCACATAGACGAGTTTCAAAACACCAATCGTGTACCATATGAAAGCAGTTTGGTTGTAGATGCACTGAATTTGTTGAAGGATCTTGCTCGATTAACTGTTAACCAAGCCCGCATAACATTTTGAAGAAAGGAAGTTGCAATCTTTATCTTTAAGAATTTGCGACGTTCAATCAATCCTCTGCAATGAGATTGTATGACTTTTGCAGCCCTTTCTGGGAACATTATGTAGAGGTCAGTACAACAAGAAAAGAAAAAAACCACCGCCTGTGGTTTTGGGTATAATGAAGTAGAAACAAATCCCCAGAAGTGTTGTGAAGAAGTTCCAGTTCCACGCTTCTTTTTCCCAGCAACAGCAGATGAAACATTATAATAGTTCAACTTACCAACTTGAGTTGTCAAAAATGAAAAGAGAGCATTGAGAAAACGAAAAACAAAAAACAAAACATGAAGACCGTGATAAAAACTACCAAATACCAACTACCAAAAATTAAAACTCAACTAGTGGAACATCTGTGGTGGTAATCTCATGATTCTCATCCACAATTTTTTAGAACTTCAAGATGGAATGGAAAAGTCAAGGAAAATGGAAAATAGAATGGAACCCATCTACAGGTCAGTAAAAGGATTACTTAAATATCAATCATGAGATGAAAAGTTTCCATCAAGATCCTTCAGCTCTAACGATAAATTGTATACAAATAAAAAAGTACCGAAAATGTTGAAACCATAAAACAGAGAAGATTCATAGGGATTACCTCTTTGAGTGTCAATGCTATTCCTGTTAGATAAACGGCACTGTAAAGAAGAAGCAGCTGATTTAGTTTCACAGCCATCTCGATTGGCCATCTCTTGCCACCAAGCCTGAATGGCTTTGAACTTTCTCACAGCATCTGTATGAATGCAGAAGGGTTTAATGATTAGTGATTGTGTTTTAAGCAAGTGCATAGAGATGCTAGTCTTCTAGCCAATTTCTTTTGTACCTTTGAGTAAAACAGCTAATAATAGATCAGTCAATTTCTCTTATTCTTACCAATATCAAGAAATTTCTATAGCGATCGATGTGGTAATCAATATCCAAATTTTGGGTAGTATTATTCACATTAAAATCTGAATACCACATTATTCATGGGTTTTTTATGTGACAAACATCCATCTACCATTTATAGCATCCCATAATATTCTTCTGGAGATATATACTAACAAAATAATTCACTATATGACAGACTTGACAATTACCAACTTAACTATTGATTGCATTAGTCATGTCAGTTTCAAAAGATCCATGACATCAACTATAGAAGTCATCCAAACTCCACCCTAACGCCTTCGCATTTCTAGGATCCTTGGGTACTCGTGATTTTACAGGATAGCAAGATTACAATCCATAATGGTCTAGCTAAAGGTGAAAATAATATTCTGAAGTTTACCACTCTATACATAGAACAAAGGTTTGGTCAAGAAACTAGAAAACCTCAAGTACCATTTAGTTTTGCTCTCCTCGGCGAATCCATTAATATCAAACTTTAAGTCTGTAGCAGAAGCAAATGTAGTAGAAAGGATACTGAAACATAGTATTGCTAAAAGGACAGCAAGGTCAATAGATTATAATTAGGAAAAAAAAAACAGGAAAAAGTAACAGTGGGGAAACCTTCACTGCTGTATTCATCTGCTCCATGCTGCTTCAATAGTGCTTTGGAATTAAGTATACACCATTCCATGCTTGAGCGCTTTGTCTCTGAACTTTGACAATTGCAACCAAAGAGCTTAAGAATACTCAAGCGATCCTAAAATGAACAAAAAATGTGTTATTGACATTTTTCAAGCATGGCATCACTAAGGTATTATCATCCCTAGCAATATGCCTCTAACATTACCATAGTTTTTTTGCCAGTCAGTTTGGATGAGAAGAACGCCAACAGAACTATCACGGTCCGTTCGTTACAGGCACCATTATGTTCAAGAATGTCACTGATTTGTAACACCTGTAAAACTCATGTTGAACAAGAACCTGATAGATGATATACAACAAGAATTCAATTGCGCAAACATAAAGTTATTTATCTGAAACTTACCTCAGGAAAGTTTCCCAGCAGAGTAGCCAGCTTCTGCAGTAAAATAAAGTTATATATCGGATCTGCATTATCAATAGCCAACAGAATGGATTCTTCACAACTGGTTCCTTCATCCTTCTGCATACAAATGGCATAATGTAGATATAGGAATCAAGAGTAAGAAAACTTTGCAGACATGTGAATTAAATCAAGATGAAAGAGACTACAGCTCCACCTTACAAGAACAATGATGGTCCTTAAAGAAGTAATAATCAAGCAAGTACCACATGGCTTTACCATCAACCAAAGATGCAAAACTGTCAATCTTGAAATCATAGTTTTGACATATTGCCTGCATAACAATTGTAAGAAGAGTTAAAAACAATTTAAGCAAAACAAATACTTGAAAAGTAGTGACAATGTAGGTTATCAAATGGATATGTGTGAACAATTACTTATAAATTACCAATACCTTGACCCAATCCAGAAGCATTTCCAATGGGCTGGAAGCATTCCAAATAGAATTATCCTACGACATAAAAACAATTACTAAAGCTGATAAGGCACAGTTCTAATATGAATTCAGGTAATATAAAAAGTAATTTCAGATTATTTTCCTTAAATGGAAAGTGGAGTTTAACTTTGGAAGCACGAATTAACATAATAAACTCGGCACTTACTGGATGTTCCCCACAAAAAATAAAAAATAAATAAATAAATGAAGGAAATACTTTCATATGACAGCTTACCACATCAATACCCTTGATTTTCGATATTTCCTCAGCTAAGAGCATTTTGTCGAGTAGCAAGGGTAACTGGAAGAAATGATAGCAATCAGTGAATATTTGAAAAATACAACATAGAACTATCCCAAATTATTGGTGTTAGTCCTCCCAGAATCTTATAATGAACTAAATAATAATAATAAAGAGATAATATTAGCATAGTATCTCATCAAAAAAGTTGCATTAAAATTTATGAAAAATATGGTAAGTTAATGTGCATCAACAAAAAGAAAGTGTTTCATTGCTTTCATTGTTTTCCAGATTCTATACTTTTCAACAATGACCAAGTGAAAAATATCTTTTGAGGAATAGGCCACCATCATTGATGTAATCATGGTTGCAAGCAAAATGTATGTAAGAAACAACAGGAGATGCAGAAATGATAAGTGGTCATTAAAATTTTTACCAAACGACACAAATGGCAATAAATTAGGAAATTTTGAGACAGCCTGGGGAAACAGATATGGAAAATGGAAATTGATTTAAAAATCAGACTTTCTAAAAATGGCTTCACAGAATAGACACAACATTGCAAATAGTCTGTATATATAAAGTAGTGCATTTCAGCTTGGTAGTTAGATATTCAGCAAAGTTATAAGAGATTTCAGAAAATTTTGGACACCTTTCCCATGCAATTATCAGGTGCTTCTGTTACCATTTGCTCTTGTTTATTGGATATTTCATAGAGGAAAAATAAATGAACAAACCTGTAGGCAAAGGAACATGTTCCAGAGCATGGAAAGTACAAGTTCCTTGTCTCCATTAACAATGTCCTCTACTAAAATCATCAAACCATCTTCATCACACAAAGGAACACCAGCTTGCTTCAGATATTGCAAGGCAATGCCACAATTGACCAATTGCTTCTTACGATTATCTGAAGGAACCGATATTTTCTGCCCATTCAATGAAGTATCAAATTAAATCAAGACACGCATTTCCTACTAAAGTACCCAGGGGAAATTCTTTTAAAAGAAGCCAACCGTGAGAATCGATGCATCACATTGCAGGAGCTGTATGGCTCGACAAATGCGCACCCCATCTTGAAGATCTTCAAATATATCTGTCACTCTGAAGTCATACTCAACAAGAGGATACTACAACATACAGAACTTTCATACAGTCAATAAAGCATGTCAAAAAGAAAAAGGGAATGCTAAAATTTATCAAGCAATGAGACAATATATGAAGGCCTCACATCCTACCAGGCTATACATAACAACATTAACACTGAGGTGATAAAGTCTGATAAAGCTTGCCCCACACATGTTCATGCACAGTCATGGAAACAAAAACACAGATTGGACAGCTTACCTGTTGATATGAAACCCTGTACCCCACAATCACTAGATGCGCAAGAACATTACCTTCTCCATGCATGACGTCCGATGATAAGAAATCTATATAATTAAACAGAAAGGCGTGAGATCAAGGCATAATGGGTAACTTAAATAACAAGTTGGTTATGAATGAAGATGTCAAGTATAAGTTTGGAAGGTTACCATGGATCACCTGCCGACTCGATTTCACGCTACATTGAGAACTAAACAACAGAGGAGAACCACCATCAATTCCATCGATTCCATACTTAATTGGAAGACTGCTCTGCAATTTAGCTCTATCAAGTATCAAAACAAGCAATAAAAACCTCTTCAATATGACGTTCCCCAAAGCCTCAAAATAACCTGGTCTGTATAGACCATCAACCAACTTGTTATAAGCATAGGCTTTTGCGAGACCAGCGTGTGAGAAAAACTGCTTCTCAATTACCATCTTTAGGAAAAGGACTTCCTGATCGGAATTATCATTTCCAGCGGGCAACAAGGAGTCACCCCCAAAAACAATGTACAATCCAATTCGAAGCCAAGTTGGGTTGTAACACATAAGGATTCTTGTGGCCCTCTTCCGCATTCCAACATCTGTTATTATTGGGCAGTGTGCCTTCATCTTCAGTCTCCCTTCATCAATATTCTGAGAAATAGCGGAAAGACAAACTCAAACGTTACAACAACAATTCTTACAAACATGGATATGCAAAAACTTAACGAAACAAGACAGCTTGAAGACTAAAGAAATAATGATTTTAAACCATTTTCAGATATTATGAATCTCCAAATAAAAATGTTAGAAATATAAAGTAAAGCCCAGACCTAGAAGCAAGGTTTTAAATTTTGCCGGCATGCCGCGACATGCCAGCAAAATTTCGCCAAAATTACCCCCGGAGAAACAAAATGTGGGGGAATTCGCTAAACTCTCCCTTTTCCCCCATTTTGTCGAAATTTTGGCGAAATCTAGCAAACTTTAGCAAAATATTTCCCCAATATTTCTCCAACCTGGCGAAATATTCTGCCAGGTTGACGAAATATCACCAAAAATTTGCAAGAAAAATCTGGCAAAATGTCTTGCAATATCGAAATTTAAAACATTGCCTAGAAGTTCATAACCCTTAAAGAATGTGAAACACGCTGGAAATGCATGCATTGGGAATTATGGCCAGAATTTCCTCTAGACATCAGAGAAAAAAGCTCGCATGTTAAGCTTAGTTTTCAAGACCGTATCATTTCTGACAATGGATAACTAGCAATTTCTCAAAAAAAAATAATAAATAAATAATGTTTTGCTTTAAGGTGAGCTCCAAATGCCCAATGTAGCAAAATATTTTTTTTAGAAATAGAAGGCGATTCGTAAACCTTCATGCTAAATCATCAAATATTGCAACAATATACTTGCAAGAAATACCAAATACATTCCACACAAACTGAATTATAAAGTAGAAAAGATAAATTCAAAGAAACAAAGAACAATTTCAAACTGCAAGTATCAAAGATCAACCTTTGCTACTTGAGCCATCGCAGAGAAAACCTCCTTGCAGCTCCCTGAACTCAGATAAGCTTCCATTCGCTCCTTCAAATCCTCAAGGCTGCAAACTTCCCGTAACGAAACCTGCAGCGACGTGAAAGCCAACATCGACAAGACCAACGGCTCCGTCTCAACGTTCCTCTGACGCTTAGGGCTTCGCCAAGCTCTATCAATTTCAACGCCATTTCCCGGCCAACTGTCTCTCTTCCCATTAGCCAACACTGATCCCGATTCTTTCAACCAGTCGCCTCCTCCTATCAACCCAGAACGATCACAGCCACAGGATTTAGGGTTTTCAAACAGGAAATTAAGCCAAACGGAGAGTGACTTTGATAGCGATCTAAGGGATTTCTCTTTTCGGATTTGGGCTTTCCGAGAGGATTGAGACTGTTCGAGCTCGAATGCTTTCAGTCTCCGAGCAGTTTTGGATCGGGATGACGGAGCGAGCGACGGACGGCGACGGAGAGTGGAGGAAAAGGAAGACGGAGTTTGTTTGGAAGCTGTGAAGAAATGAGGGAAGGGAGATTCAAACTTAGGGTTTTGGGTGGAATGCTTTGGGGTTTTGAAGTTTGAGATGTCTCTGAATAACGCAGAAGGGTTCGGTGATGGAGAAGGAGATGGTTGTTCTCTTTCCATCTCTCTCTCCTCTCTCTAAGGTTTTCTCTGTTTCTGTTATGTCTGAAACCAAAATATGTAGGAAGGAATAGGTTTGAATTTGAATAGGAAGATAGGCGGGAAGAAGAGGAGAGCTCCGATTACGGATTTCCGTATAAATTGCACAAACCAACCTTATTGTTTAGTTAAATTACGAATCCTATTCTAACGTTCTATAAATAGTACTAATCTCCCCCACAGTGTTTGTTAAAACAATATTTACCCTCGGCTCGATTTGTATATGAGATTATACGTTTATATTCTTATATCTTATATTATGTATTAATATAAAAACACATGTTAATAATTTATATTATATATAACAACCAACTATCAGCTATAATATTAATGCAGTTGTACTAATTTTAGCTTTTTTGCAAGCCAAGCTTGAACTCAACTTTTTAGTGAGCCTAAGCCGCACTAAAGTCTTGCTCGAGGTATGTGTCCATAATATCAATATTTTGCCACTTCAACTTTGACGTGAATAGGGTTGACAATGAGTCTAGTTTGAGCTCTATAATTAGGTTCAGGGATCAACTTAAACCTAAAAAAGACTCATTATCTTAACGAATTCGAGTCAAGCTAGAATAGGCTCGGTTTGTATACAAGATTATGCATCCATATTCCTGTATCTTATATTATATATTAATACCAAATATATATTTTAATATATATTAGATTATATATAATAATAATTATTAACTCTAATATTAATACATTTGTATTAATATAAGTTCTTTTATGAATCGAACCTATTCGAGTCAAGCGCCCAAAATATTTTAACCAGCCTGAGCCCAAAGTATTTTTAATAAGTCTGTGCTGAGCTGACAAAGCTTGTCTCGTAGACACGTGACTCAACCGAGGGGTGATGAGTGACTTTCGTTTAAATTTGAAGGGAGGTTAGTGTTATTTCTAAAGTAAAAGGGTAATATTTACAATATATACATACCTCAAGGGAGATTTTTATAACGTAATAATTTTTTTTCCTCGTGCAAAATCATCGTAAAAGCAGTACGGTACGTGGCACCATCTAATTGCGTCGCGATATTAGAGCAACAACGCTCCTCGAAAAAGAATTTCCCGCTAGAAATCAAAAAATTTCAGTTGAATTACAATTTCATTTATTTACCATTTAATTTGAATTTCTCTCCGTCTCCGGACCATTGTTAGCAAAACATGAAACATCAAAAAAACGGAACGGAAAAAAATACGAGTTTAATACGATTTTAATTTTAAAAAACGTAGTTAAATAAACGGAAATATAAAAAATATGTTTAATAAATAATTCGTGTTTAATACGTATCTTGTTGAAAAAAAACGGGTTCAAAAAAATATCAATATATATATAAGTATTAATAATTAAACAATATTTTTTTTTTTGGTGAAACTTGTTACAAAACTCTTTAACACAAAAATAAAGTTGCCGGTTAGCACACATTTGTCATTGAAACTTCCAACAGATAACCTTTTTTTTTGTCAACTTTAAACATTGACTTTTTTAAACGCGTTTTTTTCAAAAAAACGTAAAAAACACATTTTAAACTGTATCTAAAAAAAACGCGTTTTTTTGCTTACAAAACGTTTTAAACGTTTATGCAACAAAACACGTTTTTTTCAAAAAAACGCCGTTTTAAATGGCGTTTTGCTAACAATGCTCCAGACTAGAGGTAGCAATGGGTCGGGTCGTAATCGGGTCAATGCTGAAGCTGATTGGATCAGGTTCAACCCATTTACCGACGGGTCAGGAAAACCTCAACCCGCCCATAAAACTAGTCGAATCTGCCAACCGTTTAAAACTTATTTAATTAATTAATTATTTATTTATTTTGATTTTTATTATTTTAATTTTAAATTAATAAAATAACATAATATAATAAAATAATAATAATAATAATAAACGGGTCACCCGGGCTTATCGGGTGGGTCTGGTTCGACCGTTGGTAAACGGGTCGAGAATATCTCAACCCGAACCCAACTCATTTAATAAATGGGTCGACCTCATCCCATTTAATCGGGTCGGGTTTGCGGGCTGGGTCGTGTTTTGCCGGCTCTACTCCAGACTCTCCGCAACTCGTTCATGTTTCAGATCTCTCCTGCATGTGCTCTAGTTTTTCTTTTTTCCTTTGAGCGAAGACGCCATGACAAGACTTAGAGCCACCAACATCGCTCATAAGAAACCTGCTTCACAGTAAGATTTTTCTTTTATCCTGTAATTCATTTTGTGGTTTTCGCGATCTGTTTTCTCTTCTTGATCCTCTTTCTCTCTCTCTAATCTGTTCTTCTGTTTTCTTTTGATTAATTTTCTTTCTGTGATTTATGTATATCGTTTGTAGGCTTTTGAGGAATCGACGTGGTAGGATCGATGCCAATGAGAACAATGTGGAATCTAGCAGGAACAATTCCGGTGCTCCGAGGCAACAATCCAGATCCTTCTTCATATTCATGTGAGGTTGTAGCAATGGAGGTCAACTTGATCAGTTACTCAACTTTTTCTTATAAATCTCTCTTTCTTTCTCTCAATTTTAGACTGATTTTTCAATTATCCCGTTGCAATGACGGACTATTTCAGGAAGTCGTTCGAAGGAGAATTTCCTGATAACTGATCTAATCAATGTGTTTACTCTTGATCATTTTATTGTTCGCTTTTCCTTTATCGGTTATGGACTAGCCTCTGATAACAATGAGTTGCAGATCTCAAAAGCTGGAAGCAACAAACGGAATTCAATGTCTAAATATGTAGGATCTCCTCTCATACATCCGATTAAAAAAACACAAAAATTAAAAATAATAACGTTAGATCACGAAAACAATCTGGTTTATTGATTTTCTTTTCCAGGAAAAAACTCCATACATTGAAGAAGCTGCTAGACGTATGGACGAATACGACAGAGCCATGGAAGCATTCAACGAGAAACAAGTAATTCCAATTTTCTTTTATTTTAATTTTTCGTTTTTGTTACCGATCGATGTTCGCCATTGTTCTGATTTTGATTTTTGAGTGTTTGAACTATTAGAACGGAAGCGGAGAAGAGGTAACGAATCCTGAATCTGAGAAATCGACTTCGGAGATCAAAGAGAAAGCGGAAGAGGAAGCTAGTGCGTGCGAGTGATCAGGTGAGAATTTCCTGCTCTTGAGGAAACAAGTAATTTCACTGCAAATTAGTATAAACAACTACTGTTCACTTGTCGATCTGAGTTCTTCGGTGGTGTGAGGTTTACGTTGATCTCGATCATCAGAAATTAAATATTTCCAGTGATGATCAGATCCAGTTGATCTGGAAGTTCTGCCGCCATTTACATTGCATGACGAGTCCGTTGGACACAACAAGAAAAACTGTCTGCTTAACTTCTTATCTCAACCAATGGTGCCCTGCCACGTAGGACGCCCACAGTGAGCTCACGCTCACGTGACCATTTCTCCATTTTCATTTAGCCAGGTGGCTATTGTTGTCCATCATAAAACTTTCAAATGACTAAAATGTTTCCAGCTGTTGCTCTCCTCCCTAGGGCAGGTTCTTATGAGTTATTCACCCGTCCGCCACTAGAAACACCACTTTCTGTCTACCACCGGAAACACCACTTCCCATCTGGCTTGCATGTCTTAAGCATGCCGCCAGCGTTCCTCCGGAGCCAAGATCGAACTCTCCATGAAATTCATTGTTGCATTACTTATATAGCTTCCTTGTTTGTAGACAAAGCAGATTTGGAATTGTCTTTCATCCCAAGGCGTGCATAACTTGTATCCATACGCTTCATATTTACCTGAAGTTCGTTCCCAGAAATATAGCCATCCCTACCTCTCACATCAATCCCACGAGCCTCTTATCCATTCTCATTCTCACGTCAATCCCATGAGCCTCTTATCCATTCTCATTCGCTCATGGTTAGGGAACAAGTCAAAATAGAAAAACTCACATTGGATTTAGGGATAATCAGGCTCGAACTAATGACTTCCACCACGTCAAGTTGACACTCTACCGCTGAGTTATATCCCTTCTCTACCCCATCGAGAAATAGAACTAACTAATCATAAGGCAAAGGGTCAAGACACTAAACACCACTATTCCTAAACAACTTGGAGCTGAGGCTATAGACAGTTCGGGTGTCAATTGGTTCGGTTTAAATCAAATACCGAACAAACCAAACCAAAAAAAAATCGATTTGGTTTGGTTATTTATTTATTTATTTCGGTTTTGGTTATGGTTTAGAAAACAAAAAATCGAATTAATTCGGTTTGATTTTCAGCAAAGGATTCGAATAAACCGAACCGAATAAAAAAAAATGAAATAGATTATATATAAACATATATTCGTGTGTATTTATGTTTTAAATTCGAAAAAAAATATTAATTTTGTCAAACTGAACCGAAAAACCAAAGCTTTTTGTTTCTATTTGGTTTGGTTTTTATTTCAGTTTAGTTCGATTTTTGGTTTAGTATAATGTAATTCGGTTTAGTTTAAGTTTGACCACTAAACCGAACCAAACCGACCACATAGTTGTGATTCTGTTAAAAGAAAATTATTGCATGAATTCTACAAACCTCTCTTTCTCTTTTTAAAATAACATAACTTCCCCTATAGTATGTGAATAATAACATTAAACTCCTCTAATTTAATTCTTAATTATAAAAATTATTTATTTACATATTAGATGACTGTTTTATCCTTATCTAAGTATTTTTTTGGTAAGATATCCTTATCTAAGTTAATCGTACCTAAAACTACTATTAAATAATCAATTTTGTTAAAAAAATAATAGGAATTATTAGTAAAATAAATTTATATCTATATCTATACTACTATTAAAAGTAAATACTACTTTCAAGAATATCTTCATACATAATTCCTTTTTTTTTTCCTTCTTTTTTTAAACCTTTTTTTTATTTTATTTAAAAAAAACGTTACACATCCTTTCTTTTTTATCTAAAAGAGAGGATAGAGTTCAAATTTTTTAAATAGTACATTATTATTATTATTTTTCCCTTGTTTTATACCTTCTTTTTTAATTTTTATCCAAAAAAATACTTTACACATCCTTTTCTTTCTTTTTTATCTAAAAGAGAGGATATAGTCCAATTTTTTTAAACACTACTTCTTCTTTTTTTTTATCCAAAAAAAAAAAAAAAATGGCACACATCTTTTTCTTTTTTAAACCTTTTTTTAAAATTTTATTTTATCCAAATAAAAACCCCTTTTTTTCCTTTGTTTTTAAAGTATTCTTTTTTTTTTACATTCCATTGTGACATCTTTTTTCTTTTCTATACCTCTTCATTTTTTTTTACTTTTTTTTTCCTTCTTTTTATTCCTTTTTGACATCTTTTTCTTTTTTATACCTCTTCTTTTTTAAAAAAAATTAATTTTATCCAAATAAAAACCCTTTTTTTCCTTTGTTTGTTTTTTAAATTATCCAAATAAAAACGTTAATATTTCAGGAAATTCCTTTTTTTTTTTCTTCTATTTATTCCTTTTTGACATCTTTTTCTTTTCTATACCTCTTCCTTGTTTAAAAAAAAAAGTTTTATCCAAATAAAAACCTCCTATATCCTAAAACTCTTCCTTGAGGTATACACAAATTACAAAGACCTCTTCCTTTCTTTTTACAAAAAATTTTATCCAAATAAAAACCTTATTTATTTTTCTTTGTTTTTAAAAAAAAATGATATATTACAACATGATTTAGACTCAATCCTAAAATCTTCCTTGAGATATACGCAAATTACAAAGACCACGTTAAAATTCTCCCAATCAAACTAAAATTATATTTAACTACATTATATATAATTAGCTCCACACAATCCATCAACAACTACTTCCCTTCAAGCTTTGATTTTTGTTCTTACAAGAGTATTTTCAGTTTTTTTACACCCTTCAAATCTTACTTTTAGGTACTCTTCCTCTCTTTAATGAATATTCTTTATACTATTATCTTTTTCTAAATTTAAGATTTCCATCTTCTCTATTTGTCACTCATTGTTTCCTTTGGGTATATATGTGTTCTATTATTTGTAAGACATGCTACTAAAGTACCACACATTGATGTATTCTCTCTATCTGTATCTGATTATCTTCTGAAACAGAAACTAATATTCAATTCTATTGATCTTTACTTCAAACTATTTTCCTATGTTATGGATCTTATAAGAACATTAAAATTGGATTGAAAACCCACGTAAACTCAAAACTACTATCATAGATGAAGAGATTTTCAGATTCAAGAAAAAAAAAATAAAAAATAAAAATCAAAGTTCGGAGATTTCTCACTCACCTACTTGGATTAGGGTTTCTTCTTTCCACTTTAAAGTTTCTTCCCTTCCCTTCTCTTCAAATTTCCAAACATAAAATGCCAATCCTTCATTGGATGCATGAGTCTTGCATGTACATGTACTATACACAAGACACGTGTAATGCACATAGTGTCTTCATTTATGTGTTTCAACATCTCGTGATGATGTAAGATTGTTTCTTGGTGAAATTATGGGTCATATTCAATTTTTTTTTCCTTTGTAACTCATTCTAATTCATTTCTAAATCAAAACTAAACCTTATAAGAAAACCATAAAACTCTTTTAAAATCAAATAAACCAACTTTAGGCATTGTAAACACTTTAATTCTTATATCTTTAACTCAAATATATTTTCTGCAATT
>JAUPMG010000005.1:3609391-3619674 GCA_031762675.1 Pachysandra terminalis
CCCTTTATCCACATGAGCTTCTTGGGCCTCTTTACTTTCACAGCAGCTTATTTACCATGGGTGAGTGATCTTCATACTATATTGTTAAAATTTAAATAAGTAGTTCACAGATTGGATGTTCATATGCTATCTGCTCTTGTTTTCATTAAGTATATGTTCACACTCAACCATCATAGGATTCACCTCGATAGCACCTGTCGTATTCCCATGTTTTGAATTCAAGTGAAGTTATTGGTGTTTAATCCGTAATCTAACTTCGAACATTAAATATATGAAGATGATGTTTTAAAACGATACAAGTCTAGATAAACACTCTTCTAGTTAGTGTTTATTTGTAGAAGTATCTCCTCCTAGGCATAGCAAATGGGCTAATAGGCTCTGAAAGTCCATTGCATTTTCCTTCCTAGTCGTGCATGGTTCTTTAGACAGTTTGGAGATGCATTCATCTGTCTGGTTTTTGTAACTGAAAACTCGTACTTTTTGTAAGCTCATGTTTGACACTATTAGGGAAAGTTCCATCGTAGAAGCCAAGATACCACACAAATATTTGTCAGTCAAGACAGAGCTTCAGTCCTAAAGACATCTAATGGTTAATTTGTCTTTCCCCGAATGAGTCTACCAAATAAAGCATCAAGGTTTTCCAACAAAATTCTTGCATAAGGGTATGCATTTCTTTAGTCTCATATTACATCTTGAGCAAACATCTGGAGACCTCATATACCAAGGGCATATATTTCTTTTTTCTGATATTATTTTAGTTTCTAGTTGCTTTCAAGTGCCTTTATTGAGAATCCTGCGATTCTGAAACTGATAAACTGGAACCGTCTGCATTTGGTCTTCTTGTTTTATGTCTAACAGATTTGCAATTAATTGAAACCTGTCACTTGTTCGGTTTCTATCCGTGTCGATTGGTTCCAAGGGCAATGCATAAATCTAACACTTAAGATTTTTCATTATCTTTCTGCAGGTTCTTTTGGGATTTTCTGTCCTTGTTGGTACCAGTGCGTGGGTGGACTTACTGGTATTCTCTTGGTTTATGTTTTGTACATCACAGATTTGTGCACAGTAAAAACGTTTGGTTTGTTTATCTATTTATTTTTTTGTGAATCTGCCAACACTATATTATTGTCTAGAAGGGAACAAGGAATTCATATACTATTACTGTGATGTTTTCTGTTTGGCTCAAGATGCAAATTTTTATTGATTTAACAGTTTAATCAATAATATGTTGCTCCCGTTAAATTTCCTACATCAAATTAGCAATATCAGCTAATCATGTAAACATCTGATTACATTGACTTGTCTGCATGGTCAGAAACGGATGGTCAAGAAAAATATACCCATGTGAGACAGGATCAATGGGTCATTGCTGACACCCTTGGTCAGCATTTGATCGTTGAGAAAAATATGTTCATGTGAGACGGAATCAATGGACCATTACCAACAACCTTGGTCAACACTTTTTTTTTTTTTTTTGGCTTTTTTGCTTTTGGTAAGAACTTAGTAGTTTATTTTTACCATAAAGAATATGTGACCACAACCTTGGCTTGCCTCTGATGTTCCTTGAAATTTTCAGTGCCCATTTTGGCTCACATATTAATAAATTCCTTACTATGGATACCACAGGGCATGATAGCAGGTCATGCATACTATTTTCTCGAAGATGTGTACCCACGGATGACAGGCCGTCGTCCTCTGAGAACTCCGGGATTTATCAAATCATTGTTTGCAGATGAGACAGTAGTAGTGGCTCGGCCAACAAATGTAAGGTTTGCTCCCCCACCAGCACAAGAAGTTCACCAAGATTAATCAATCTCTAGAGAAACAAGGCTAACAGAGATTGACCCGTGCTCGAATTTGTTCTTCCTGTAAAATACTGGGAGGGCCCGACCAAAATGAAAGCATGACCTTTTTATGTAGAGAATCCACCCAAGATGAAAGACAATGGTGGTACTGTGATTTTTGTGATCACAATGTCTTTGTTCCTAATCAGCTTAAGCTGTATTTTTTTCTAGTTCCTTGTAATTGCTGACCTTTTGAAACATCTCGTTTGTGTATTATAAAGGAAATTCTCTCATATTTCTTCTTCTTCTTCTTCCTTTTTCATTTTCATGTGGATTTCTGCAAATGAGGCTTTTTTCCATCGAGTCTTTGGCCTGGCCAAAAACAGAAGCATGGTTTGGTTTTTACACCCATTTTGTTATACTGCTTGCAACTGTGCAAGCAAGTCTCTTGGCATCCTGGCAAGTTGTTTAGTAGGTAGTTGCAAAGTTCATAAATAAAATTTGGGAACTGTAAAAGGAAAGATGAATGAAATTATGGGAAGTTCTTGCAAGAGCAAGATTGTCATTTTTTTCAAATATGAGCCACAAAGAAAAAGTCAAGAACCATATGATCAGTAGCTGAGTGTAGTAACTCTCAATTTCATTTGCTGTCCTTCTTTCTTTCTTTCTTTCTTTCTTTAGTATGAATATCTCATTTGCTGTTCATGCTTTCATGGGAAAATGTAGTTTCCCGAATAAACAAAAGAAAAACGAAAAAAAAAATCTACTCTGCTTCAAAATCGTTGTTAGCTTGGCTACGTTGATATCCCAGTGGCTTCCTTTGGAATCAAAAACAAGAAGGCGATTGGGATGAATGTGCAAAGGATTTGTATAGTGATGCCCAAGGCAAGGTTATCGAAAGAGCCTGATGAGATGTTTAACACCGAAGCCAAGCCAGCACCAACAAACGATCCTATTGTAGACCCAAGGTTGTTTATCGACATGAAAAGGGCAAAGAGGGTTCCTTCAATTCCTGGCGGGCATAGCTGTCCGGATAGGATCAAGAATGGCATAAACCTGCACAACAAATGGAAAATAGTTGAAGATATATATCCCGGTGATATCAACAGGGTTTTTGCTAGCTTCGACATTAATTATTATCTGATGGACTTTCATAAATAATCCATACTAAGCTTTAGTCATGGAGAACTAGGTTCCTTCTCTTTCTTTTCATACAGATACATGAGTCAATTCCTTTGATGCTTGTGTGCATGCAAGAATTTTTGTTGTATGTACGTATGCATGCGTCAAGGATCAGAGACTTAAAAAAAGTAATTCCAGTACCAAAATACAAGTATTGAGCAAGGAGAATAGAATAAATGCCTGTAAAGTCATTGAAGCACAAGCAATATGGAGTCAGATACCAAAATAAGGTAGAGATGCAGACGCAATGCCATATGCACTTGATGATGTGAAAGTATTCTATACTATTAAGGGGAGGATGTATCGGAAAGCGTGCCAAAAAAAATAAAATCCCCCCCCCCCACAAAAGTGACCTCGCAATACAAAATGTTATGAAATATTTATAAGAACAATTCCGTCTTTTCATATGTTTTTTAAAATAGGTATACGGGTGGTTATAGGAGAACTCCAACTGCTATCAACAACTAACTCCCTATTTTCAAGGCTCTTTTTACTTGAAAACATGAAACTCTCTCACGTTTCATTAACTGTTTTTGGAATAAACTCTCTTACGTATTGCATGCATAGTTCAAAATTTCACGGTTTCGAATGTGTTGGACGACATCCAAAATGACGTTTTTTCGAACTGAATTAATTCGCGAAATAAGTGCACGAAATAGGCGAAATTTCGGTGAAATTTTTCTACTTTGCCCAAATTTATTTTGCCCGAAATGTTCACTTTATCAACGAAATATTCGGCCAAAATTTCAGATATTCGGCCGAAATAAAGTCTAAAATCTAGTTAAAAGTAAAAAAAGGGTAACTTAAATTCACACCCCCTAGAGTTTGGCATAATGGCAACAAGTACCCCTTAAACTTTGGCCATCACAAATACCTCCCTTATAGTTTGAAAGTATGTTACAACAAACCCCTTCCGTTAGTAATTATCAATAAAGTAACGGAATATTTGATTTTTGCTTACCGCAGTGTATTTTATGGACGAAAATACCCTTGTATACCTTGTTTAATAATCTTAAGAACAAAATAGATGCTTATATGGAAGAAGAAAGAAAGCCTAGTATCAATAAAAATTGTGAAAACCCAATTGATCTCATATAAATATAGGATAAAAATAATAATAAAAAATAAAATCAAAAAATAAATAATTAAAAAATGGGTTATATTTATTACAATTATCATTGATTGAGGGGCATTATGGTCAAATGATCAGTTTATATTACAGATCGTTAGAGTCAGACTCCTCTAGTTTGAATTTGAATCCAATATATTTTGGATACTTGTATACTTTTGGATGTTGTAATATAAATGTTGTATTTATTAGTTGTAAACTTTTGTATTATTCCACATTATTAATCAAAATATTATTTGTTTTTTTTTTTAATTTGTATGTTCATAAATAATATATATTTTAATGAAAAAATCACTTTTGATTGACTAACTTTATTATTTATATTTTAGAAGTTATTACTTAGTACTTATTAAAAAAATAAAATAAAAAGAAAGAAATTGGCTAAAATTAAGTCTATATTAAAATACTTTAAATAAAAAAAATGTGAATTTATTTCGGCGAAATATCCGAAATTTCATCCATTTATTTCGTTCAATTATTTTAATCAAAAAATTATTTTTCACCGAAATTTCGCTGGAATATCCGAAATTTCGGATATTTCGGTTTCGTTTGTGCCTCCGAAATCCTTGAAATTGGCAAAATTTTAAACTATGATTGCACGTGCCACCCGCTAGTGTACATTAAAGAAATTAATACCGACATACACAAGATTCAAACAATGTCTCAAATTGTTTAGTTGATTAGAATGTGTTTCTACGATATCTATCTTAGATTGTTTTAGTCTTGATACCAAAATACATGCTCATCTTCGTCTAACTGTTAGAAAATTCAATTAGAATAAACAAAAAAAAAAAGGGAAGGACGAGGATGAAGCACAAAGACATACTTGAGTTGATTAATTGCATCGGCGAGAGCAGATCCACATAGCACCAGCAACTTATCTGATATGCCGAATACAACATTTACTTGAGACACTAAAACAATATCTAGGAGGCTCAAGATAGCCAGACCAACATGAGCACACCTGCATCATGTTTTTGTGAATTAATAAAAAGAAGCACAACACTTACAAATGAAAATACTGAAGGGTAGTAGGGTTAAGAAAGATAAACAACTTACATAAGAATCCTTCTTAACTTCACACGCTTCAAGTAACGATTGTAGATGAGTGTTCCAATCATGAGACCAATCCACCCGAGAACACGTGCCATCCCCAAAAAGGATGCTTCCAAATGCAAGAACTCGGTATTGTAATAGAACATGACTGTAGAGAGGTTCGGAACAGTGATATGCGCTAAGAAAAACCATGTCATCGGTCTGACATTTCCAGAATTAATTGCAATAATGCACATGGTTAGGAAGAGAACAGGGTGGAAAAAGATAAACAAAAAGACTTCAGCAGAAAAAGACATGAAAAATAAATTGAAGGTATCAGGTGAAATGTTACCATTGGTGGATAGATACAATATTAGACATTCTCACCAAGAAAATAACATAAACACATGCACAGCAAAATGGTAACTCCCACTAAGTAGAGCTTTACCATAACCTGACTCAATCAAATAATCATGACCATCCAGTTTATAGACTCTATGGAACAATTAATCACCTATCTGTGCTACCAAAATATGTAATATGATGACTGGTCACAATTATCTTATTGAGTCTCTTGGAAGTTAGAGATCCCTTTGCAAGGGGAAAGCAGCCGCACACAAGGTTTAAAGTCTTGGGCCAGGGACGGACTGGCGGTACCGTCCGGTACTGTCTGATGCGGATCTGGTACAAAAGTGGACCGCCTGTTTAAATTTTAAAAAAATTGGATCGGCCAGACCGACAGTACCGGTTGGTAATGGACCAGTCCAGATTGATGCCGGTCTGGACTGTCCAATTTATAAATTAAAACAAAAAACAAAAAAAAACACCTGCCGGTTGTACCGGCCAGTCCAGATTGGTACCGGTCCAAAACCTCGTGATACAATTGTTGTATCATGGCTTGTGACCGGACCGATCCTTTAAACCTTGTCCGTCCAAACCTATTCACCCATAATGCAGGTGCACCAATGTTTTCAGCAAGCCGTTAGCAGACTTCCAATAAATCACTTGTCTAAGACCATAAATTTCAACAACAGTTACCTCAAGATGGAAGGCTGTCTAAATGCTCGGCATAGACTAAAGAAAGCCGATTTCAGAGAGTGAAACCATCGAATAGCCAAGGAACCATTTTTTTCCAGAATTATAGATTTACTTGGGACGACTGCCCTCTTTTTGCTGCTTTGCTGACTTTTCTTTCTCCTTGATGTGCTAGCTTTTGACTTCTCAACAATAGAAATTTCTGTATCCGAAACACTACCATTTCCATTCCCCAGTTGCAAGCTTCTTGCATTATCTAGCTCTGGCAGAACTTTACTGCTTAAAGAACCCTCCTCGATCATACTGCAAGATATCAGTTGCAAAGCTGGGAGTATAGAGAAGAGAAGAAAAATAGTATCTGTTTGTAAGTTAATTAATGCATAACCTCCCAATGAACTCCCGCATATTCCTCCCAAGGCCATTGCTAACCACGATATAGATTGGAGATCTCCAGCAAATGATGCCCTGATCAAGTTTAAAAATAAGAATCTAAGTCAAAATTTTCAGTTAATGCACGACAGTCGAGCTCAAACAAAGTATTAGTATTGTATGAGCCCAAACAAATAATTAGTATACCCACCCTTTTTATGTATTTATTTGTTTATTTTGACAGACCATACTGATCCCATATATATATATATATTGATAATGGTATATTTTGGAGGGTTGTCTTTTTTTTTTTTTTTTGGTACTTTGGAGAGGGGTGGTGTTTGTTTTCTTGTTTGTCTTTCCTTTTTTCTGCAATCACCTTCGGTGATCATGTGTACACCTCTTTTCTCTTTGATTTTTAATGAAATTTTGTTAATTATCAAAAAAGAATAAAAAGATATCTCAAAGGTTGGACATCAAAGAGCAGCCCGCAGCATGCATGCCAATTGAAAGGGTATGCTGTTAATGGGCAATCCTGTGCAAATCAAAGTTCTGCATAGAGACATTAAAAAAAGTCACATCAATGAACATACCTTTCGTACTTTACTGCCTCAGCAATCATTGCATCGACCACGACATCGGCCATGGCTGAACCTAGGTTCTGTACTGTTAAGAAGATTGTGACGGGCCCTCTGGAACCCCTTAGAGAATCTTTCAGGCCTAAAATGAGCCATGGGAAGAGAGAGAGCACCGTTGCAATGACTAAGTATGGAATCCTTCTCCTCCCTCTTATAGGGATGCAATCGGATATTATTCTGCAAAGTAGATAACTTTCAGCCTTAGGAAAAACAAAGAGAACAAGAACTAAGTAGCAAGGAGACTTCCATTTTTTACACACTGACATGACTATTAGAATTTATTTATTTAAGACAATGGAAAAAGTTATAAATATATAGAAAAGAAACCTGATCTATTTGAGCAATCCCAAAAAGATGAATAAAATTAGAAAAATTACATATTTTCAGATTAAGAAACAAGAAATCATACAACTTCATACAATAATATCCATAACCAAGCTCATCTGCTATCTTGAAAATGCTTTGCTACTTAAAAAAAAAAAGAAAAAAAATCAGTTTGTGCCCTAATCAATAATCTTTATCACTATAAGTTGCATAGCATATCTTCTCATTTTATATAAAAATGATTTGCATAGTTGTCGTGCCTCAGGCCGCTTGTAGTGGCCATGCCTTACACCGTATGTCAATGCTCAACACAGATGAATAAGTCAGCTTCCAAGTAATGCAGTTATAATTAAAGAATATATTAATCTTTACCCGTATAGTGGCTTTATGCTCCAAGGGAAAAGTGCTATTGAGAAAACAAGTTGGGAGGCTGAAGGTGACAACTTAAGCCCGTCTTTTAGCTGATAAGAAACTGCAGTCCATACAAAGGATCTGAAACCCTGCAATCAAGTATCCAGAAAAGAAGACGAGTTAAATGGAAGCTGGGAAAAAAAATAAAGAGAAAAATGAAAGATGAAAGAACACCCCCAACCATTATTAACGCAGATCAGAAGGACCATTTAATTTAATTTAATTTTTGCAAGTGAAGGACCATTTAATTAAACCATAAGACATGCAGATTTAAAAGGGTATTGAAAAGCATTTATTATAAAATGGGTTTGTATGATTCAGCTTTTCTTGATATCTCGGGATCGAGCAATAATAATAAACACAGTAAAACGAAGATCAAAACAATGCACATAGATATAAGTGGATCAAAACAATGCACATAGATATAAGTGGTTCGGCAAAGCCTCGTCCTCGGGAGAAAAGAAGTTTCCTCTATGTCAAAAAATGAATTCGGATTACAACTTATACTCCTAACCGATATATAGGGCAAATCCCCAATATACCCTTACTGTACCGCAGGGGGCGGAGCCCCCCCTAACCCCATGGTACTGACCCGCCACAATGAGTGACCCGGGGAGGGACCTCTCCCCATGGTGCTCTGCTTCGCTCCGCTCCGCCCCATGGACCCCTTGTATCTAGAGGCTAGTGAATATGAGCCACCCACTATCTCTAACACATACTATCTGCATGACCATTCTATATGCTTCTTTTTTTTCCCCTATATGCTTGTTTGCAGAGGCCAGTTGATGGCTTCTGAGACTAAATACATTAAGCACATCATGTTATGAAATAAAAATACTGATTTAACCTGTTTGTTTACAAGAACAAATTGATAAAATTTATTTCAAATATTGAACAAATAAGTCATTCCATACTGGTAAAAAATAGGTATCAATTGTCCGAACTCCTAAGTTCCCTTTATACTAGAACCAGCATACAATGTGTGAATGTCATCTTGGAGGTTATCACACATGGTCAGGATTGTGATTTCTTTGGCCGAGGGTATGAACATCTCGTTTTCCCACGTGCCGAGATTTGCAAATGCTCTTGCGGCCAGATTAACGAGGAGGGTTGTGCATCTCTATTCATAGTGTACCAGATGGTGATATGTTGGGGGCTTAGATTGTAAACTGCTTACAATCTTATCTTTTGCTGTTTTTGGTTGCTACTCTTTTTGTTTCCTAGTATTTGTTTTTTCCTTTTTGTTGATTTCGGCTAGATTTTTCTCTAGCTCTTGTATCTTCCCTTTCTGATTTGTATCATATTTTGTTATTCATCAAAACAGAATGTTATGTGTTCTACACTTCAATATCTTCCCTTTAGATGCTCATACACTTCATCTGAGCAAAAATTACAGCCAATCGAAAGAAAACATTTAACTAATAGATTTAGAACAACAAAAATAAACAATCCCAGATCCTTACAAAGCACAAACACGAACTAAAATTCGAAATCCTCAGTACTCAACCATCCCCAAACACAAAATAACAGCAAATCCTTAAAAACCAGAAAACCAAAACAAAATATCGTCGAAACCAAGCAAACCCAAACCTGAAATCCTCAAAACTCAACCATCCACAGGAGTAGATTTCACTAAATCAATCTCCAGATGAAACTCATTAAAAAGAAGCATAAAACCCCCTTTTTTTTTTGGAAAAAAGAAAAAGTGAAGACAAGAAAATCCAGATTGGGAGAAGAGAATCAAACCTGGGTAAAGTAAATCACGCAGATAAGCCATAGGAATGAAATCCCGAATGCAGACTTCAAACGATTCAGATATTTTATCATTTTGGATACCAGCTCAGAGCTCCCACGCCACCATCAACAGCAATTCTATTTCGTCTCTCTCTTGCAAATCAGAGAACGCTCTCCGTCTTCCAAGGACTTTCATGCTCTCCTCTCTTACATAACTCTCTCTCTCTCTCTCTCTCTCTTTCCCAATTCAACGGTTTTTGTTTTGACCATTGTTAGCAAAACGCCGTTGCATAAACGTTTAAAATTCCGTTTAAAACGTTTTTTACGCAAAAAACACGTGTTTTTTTAGATACCGTTTAAAACGCGTATTTTACGTTATTTTTGAAAAAAATGTGTTTAAAAAATTCAGTGTTTAAAATTGACCAGAAAAAAAGTTGTCGGTTGAAAATTTCAATGACAAATACATGCTAACCGACAACTTTATTTTTGTGTTAAAGGTTTTATAACAAGTTCCAACAAAAAAAAAATATTTATTGTTTAATTATTAATACATATATATATATATTTTGACGTTTTTTTGAACTCGTTTTTTTGAACAAGATACATATTAAACACAGATTATTTATTAAACATATTTTTTAC
>JAUPMG010000005.1:3619774-3648554 GCA_031762675.1 Pachysandra terminalis
TGGTTTTGTTCAATCCAAGGCAGATTACTCTCTCTTCACCCACAAAAGAGGCAAGTCCTTTACAGCCCTCTTAATTTATGTGGATGATATTTTAATCACAGGCAATGATGATACGGCTATTCAATCTCTCAAGCGTTTACTGCATACCACGTTTCGGATTAAAGACCTTGGCAATCTTAAATATTTTCTGGGAATCGAAGTATCACAGTCTAAAAAGGGTTTATGTATTTCTCAAAGGAAGTACTGTTTAGACATACTTCGAGATGGTGGTGCATTGGGGGTGAAACCTGTCACTTTCCCCATGGAGCAAAATCTCAAGCTCTCGGATTCCGGTGATCTTCTCAAAAATCCATCTCAATGCAGAAGGTTGGTGGGTCGCTTAATTTATCTCACTATCACCAGACCCGACATCACTTATGCCGTGCATGTGTTAAGCCGGTTCATGCATGAGCCACGCAAACCTCATATGGACGCATCACATAGGGTATTGCGTTATCTCAAACATGCTCCAGGACAGGGGTTGTTTTTCCCTGCAGAGAATGACTTAAAATTGCAAGCCTATTGTGACTCCGATTGGGGAGGATGTCTAACCACTAGGAGGTCAACAACGGGATATTGTGTGTTCTTGGGCAAGTCGTTGATTTCTTGGAGAACCAAGAGTCAGAAGACGGTTTCATTATCTTCAGCGGAAGCTGAATATCGATCTATAGCGGGAACTTGCTACGAGATCTCTTGGTTAAAGAATTTGTTGCACGACTTACAAGTTAATCAAACTGATGTTGTGTTGCTTCATTGCGATAACCAAGCAGCTTTGCATATAGCTGCAAATCCCGTGTTTCATGAAAGAACTCGGCACATAGAGATGGATTGCCACTTTATTAGAGACAAAATACAAGATGACTTGATCGTTACAAAGTATATTGCTTCATCTCATCAACTGGCAGACATATTCACGAAACCTTTGGGAAAGGATCCGTTCTCAACAATTTTGGTCAAGTTGGGAGTTCTTGACATTCACTCTCCAACTTGAGGGGGAGTGTTGAACTGTCAATAATATCCCTGAAGTTTAGGATGATATTGCCGATTGATTTTCTATATATACCCTTACCTTTTATGTACCTTAATTGTAGGAGCAGTTTCATAATTCTAGGATTCTAATTCTGGAATATTCTTTGTGTAAATCTGTGTATAAATCTTTGTTATTGAAGGAATGAAAGATACAATCAACAGCTCAATATCCTTTATTTTACAGAAACCGCCTTGAAACAAAGGAATACACACCTCAACACCTTAAGATCCGAACTCTTTGCCCTACAAAAAATCAGTGTGTCATTGGCAAATTGAAGATGTGAGATACTAGGAGCAGTATTTTCACTTTAATCCCTTGAATTAAGTCTAACTCTTCTATACGTTTAAGAAGCTACCCCAAACATTCCGCGACCAAAAGAAATAAAAAAGGGGAGAGGGGGGTCACCTTGTCTAAGTCCTTTTTGAGAGTTAAAGAATCCCACAGCCAAGCCATTAACCAACACCGAGAATGTTGGTGATTCAATGCAAAATTTCATCCAATTAATCTACCTCTCCCCAAAACCCATCATCTTCAAAATGTGGAGAAGAAAATCCCAATTCACATTATCATATGCATTCTCCATATCCACCTTGCAAATCAAAGCCCTCTCTTTGTTCTTCAAAGCCGTGTCAATGCATTCATTGGCAATCAGCACCCCATCCAAAATTTGAACACATGAGAAATTCCATACTGGTTAAAAATAGGTATCAGTTTTCCTAACTCCTAAGTTCCCTTTATGCTAGCACCAGGATAAAATGTGTGAGCATCATCTTGGAGGTCATCACACATGTCCAGGAAGGATTGTGATTTCTTTGGCCGAGGGTTTGAACATCTCGTTCTCCCACGTGCTGAGATTTGTAAATGCTCTTGCGAACAGATTAGTGAGGAGGGGTGTGCATCAGGATTCTCTATTCATAGTGTACCAGATGGTGTGATACGTTGGGGGCTTAGATTGCAAACTGCTTACAGTCTTGTCTTTTGCTGTTTTTGGTTGCTACTCTTTTTGTTTCCTAGTATTTGTTTTTTCCTTTTTGTTGATTTTGGCTAGATTTTTCTCTAGCTCTTGTATCTTCCCTTTTCTGATTTGTATCATATTTTGTTATTCATCAAAACAGAATATTATGTGTTCTACACTTCAATATATTCCCTTTAGATACTCATACATTTCATCTGAGCAAAAATTACAGCCAATCGAAAGAAAACTTTTAACTAATAGATTTAGAACAACAAAATTAAACGATCCCAGATCCTTACAAAGCACAAACACGAACTAAAATTCGAAATCCTCAGTACTCAATCATCCCCAAACACAAAAAAACAGCAAATCCTTAAAACCCAGAAAATTAAAACAAAATATCGTCGAAACCAAGCAACCCCAAACCTAAAATCCTCGAAACTCAACCACCCAAAAGAGTATATTTCTCTAAATCAATCTCCAGATGAAACTCATAAAAAAAAAAAAAAAAAAAAAAATCAAGACCAGAAGATCCAGATTGGGAGAAGAGGATCAAACCTGGGTGAAGTAAATCACGCAGATAAGCCATAGGAATGAAATCCCGAATGCAGACTTCAAATGATTCAGATATTTTATCATTTTGGACACCACTCAGAGCTCCCACGCCACCAAGAAATGGAGAAACAAAGAGAAAATAATGAAAATCAGAACACGCTCTCCGTCTTTCATGCTCTCTTACGTAACTCTCTCTCTATCTCTCCCAATTCAACGGTTTTAGTTACGACTACTGTAGGATTCTGTGTTCTCTGATCCCATGAATGTTATTGCATCAATAAGAAGTACAGAAACTTATAAATTCGTTGACCGATCAAATAAATGGAGGAACATTATTGTACAATCATCGTAATTTCAGATTGAGTGTGTGCTACCACCAATCTGGTCCGTCTCCGCAAGAAGATCTCTCTATTTGAAGCCCTCTGATAGAATGACTTTTAATTTTGATCAGACGGTTGGAGGGTGAAGGTGGTATGATCAGATTGGTTTTTAAACCAGAAAGATGAACATGTGGAAACCTAGAAGATTATTGACCAGACACAAGGTTAGTCTGGTTCAAGTTGGTTCAACCCAAGGTGTACAACGACCTGTGCCGTGCCCGGTCCGGCACATGATCCGTGGTATGATTGGACCATGTCAGGCCAAGCGGTGCTGATTCCCCATCCTCCACAACGAGATGGTTAAAACCATATTTACAGCATTTAGAGGGCACCACGTGTACACGGCCATCGCCATCACCAATTAAATTGGTAGAAGCTGATTAAAGTAAGGTTTAGGGTTTAAGAAATGCCAATCAACCTTTTAAAGTGGAGGGCTCGCACGAGATTGAGAAAATGCATCTCTGTCAATGTGGCTTCCTCTAAATGGCATTGTAAAGATGACTGCAACCATCCTGCTATAAAGGATGCAAAGGGAATAGTGCTTGATCCATGCTTCAGCTTATCCAGGTCGTGCCACGGTCCATGAAACTCAGGCAAGGCACGACATTGCACGTCTTGGCTTATGAACCGTGCCTCGTGCACCGTGCGGCATAGTTCAACTTAGATTATTATTATTATTATTATTATTATTAATATTAGTATTAGTGTACATGCCTCATAGCTAAAGAGGCAATTTGTGGTTGGACCAACCTGAGTTTTAGAACATAGAACATGTACGTTTCTCAAAAAAAAAAAAAGGTTCTCCTTTCCCTTGCTTTTTGATGCAAATTAAGAAATTTTTCTCTCTTTCACCTCCAAACATGTTTTCTCCGGCTCTTCTTTTATTTTTTTCGGCTTGGTTTCTAAATACATGGAAAGATTAAGCATTCGCTTCCCTTATTCATCCTTGACAAGATTTCTGCAACGATTGATGACAGCTTCGACCTTTGATCATTCATTCAGCCATGTATCGATCTCTCCGTTGGATCCAATACAGACCATGCAAGCTTCAACGCAATACAATGCGATGAACTCGAAGATCTTTTTCTTCAATCCTTGCTTCCTCTTCATGAAGTTCACTTTCAGAGACTTCAGATCTTGCTTCATCGATGATTTTTCTCTAACTCGCACCATTGTTTCTTCACATGAGTTTGAGTCAACTCAATTTCTAACACTTCTTAAATAACTCATTTTTGTTTATAGTTATTTAAGAACTGTTAGAAACTGAGTTGACTCAAACTTGTGCGAAGAAACTGAGTCAGAGAAAAACCGTCGATGAAGCAAGATCCGAAGTCTCTGAAAGTGAACTTCATGAAGAGAAATAAATGATTAAAGAAGAAGATTTTCGAGTTCGCCACACTGTGTGGCGTTGAAGCTTGCATGGTCTGTATTGGATCCAACGGAGAGATCGATATATGGCCGGAAGAACGATCAAAGGTCGAAGTCATCATCAATCGTTGCAGAAATCTTACCAAGGACGAACAAGTGAAACGAATGCTTGATCTTCCACATATTTAGAAGCCAAGACGAAGAGAGCGAAAGAAGAGTTTGAGAAAACACATTTTGATTCGATGTATCCAATATGGAATGATCGACTAAAGAGATTATTGGAGGAGCCATTGAGAGAATTGGAAAAGTTCTTGGAGTCTAAGTTGACGAAGGTGAGAGAAAGAAAATTTCTTCAAAGCAAGAGAAAATGAGGAGTTGAAAAAATTGCATTGAGCAGAGGAATTGATCAAATTCAACAATTTTATCAATCAACAGTTTGTCTTTATGATCCATTAATGTTTTTCATGCTTGAACAGAAACGTCCATGGCGTCGAATTATTTCACCGATATCGTCAAAAGAAGATGCTCACAAAGGATTTGTCATGGTAATGCCGCAGCAAGTCGAGGATCTGAACCCAGACGGACATCTGCTTGAAGATGAAAGCGTCGGCTTCTTTTTCATTATGTAGTCGTTCCCAAGGAGCTAAGCCTTCCGTTGAAACTCCACAGTTAGCAAAGCTAAGACAGCATTGTGGTCCTGCTCTATCGTGAAGGTGATCACAAAGCGATTGTTTGCAGCTGCGCAGATCATCGGTGGCACAATTGGACGCCATATTGATGTGGAGATCTTTGCCAAATATATGGCAAAATGTGGCGTATCTCCATTTTGCCTTGAGCCTATTGAGCTCCACGGACGGTGGTGTAAATCTGACCTTGGGTCTGGGAGGGATGAACATACGAGAGAAGTTGGTGGTGAGGTTGTCCATAGGGGAAAAGAAAGGAGAGAGAGAGAAGAACCGGGAGTACAGAGGGATGGAAGGTCGAAGAAGAAGGCACAAGGTCAGTGGGAGAGAGAACCAGATCTCAGCGAAGGAATCCAGGGTCTGCTGGCATTCGACTTCAGACTTCAGCTTGGGGACCTCGCAAATCGCCACTTGAACTCCCTAGGGTCTCTCCTCCTTGGTCCAGTGCTGATTGTTAGGTTCCCTTGCCTTCAATATAACCTGTTTAAATAGCTAAAAGAACAGTAATGAACCTGAAACATTTAATATCCTATTTACAGCAAACTTCTCCATTCCATCCCTGCACGACAGTACCATAACATCGATTGCATGGCTGCCTGAATTGCAGGCAAAAGAAAACGATAATTCTTAACAATTTGTGTCTCTCCTTTGTTCAAAGGAAGATCCTATCTGTATTTTGGTTATTTTAAAGGTGTCATTCACAAACCCAGTTCTTGGAAAAGGATTCACTTTTCCTCTCCATTCTTACTAACCATTTAAGTATTCTCACAGAACATTGAAGGCTCTTCACTAACGAAATATAGGATAACAGAGTGAGTTTATGTGTGTGTGTGTTGAGAGGAGTTACAGACCTCTCAAGTAGGTGTACTCAGGGGTGTTCAATGAGCCTTATCGTGTCATGCCTAATCCCATGGCACGAAGCATGATTATTATCATGCCATGCCCGTGCCCATGTCGTACCATGCCGTGGGCCATGAACCCAGGGCACGGCATGACACTATAAGCTCATCGTGCCGTGCCTGGGCACAGCTCAAATCATGCCGGCCCTGTACGCACAGCCCGGGCCCATTGTACATCCCTAGATGTACTTATAGATTGTAGACCATTGAGAGTAGCTTCCCAACTCCTATAAGAGGTAATTGAAGAGAGGTGTGTAACTTGAGAACTGCTTACCATTCGGGTTATTACAGTTCACAAGGATATTCAACAGTAAAGGAAATAACAATGATCAGGAAGAGAACTACATCCATTTTTCAGTATCGATCTCCAAATCAGGCTCATCCTTAGATGGACCTACCTCAACAATGATCTAAATAAAGATCGATTGAAAAAAATTTCGTCGGTTGTGACCAACGAGATGACGGCATTTGGGTAATATTAAACAAGCGGAGAATTCTATAAATATAATCTGTCTTTTTCATTTTCTAAAATAGATTAAAAAAAAGCACAAATTCAAGTATGGTATTGATTAAGCATTACAGTCAGATGCAGTACATTGGAACATTGACCAGATGATAGAGGAAAGGTTTGACAGTGTGAGAGTAACCTGATGGATGCTTGTAATTGAACTTGACCCCTGAGCTTGTTTCTCCCTGATAGATGCAGTGTTCATGGAAGCTTCTGATAGGCCTCGCGAGGCATGCATCCCACCGGTCGCTCTCCGGCATCGTCTCTGCAATTGTGTATATGCCCTTTGCGTTCGTGAATGCCTGATAATTGAGAACATTGCCGGATTTTGTTATGCACAGAACAGCTACCTCCGCACCTGCATCAGAACAAGCAAATGCCCTTGTGATGCCAAATTTGAATACATTCATAATAATACTCAGACTGGATCAAAGCTAGACACACATACGCACACGCACATGCACACACACACACACACACTAGATCAAAGCTAGACACACCCACACGCACGTACATGCACACACACAAACATACAGACATGCACACACATGCACACACGCACACGCACTGTAAATCAAAGCTAGACCCACCCACCCACACACACACACACACTGACAGCGGATCAAAGCTAGACACACAAACACACACTCACACTGTGGAGCTTTGACACACACACCCACACCCAAGCAAGCACACAGGTCATCGTGTTCACTTCCTCCAAAACAAGTGCACTTGCGGGTATCAAGCTCTAAATCAAGCAAAGGTGGGAAGGGTGGAGATCTTTGCTCCCAGATTTTTTTATCGGAAACAATGTAGTCCAAGGATATTAGGCTATCAAACTATCTTTCTACAAACACTTTTTCTTTCTTCATATCTTGTTAACCCAAGACAACAAGCAAAAGCTCCATTTGTGTTTTCTCCATTATTCTATCCCCACTCCCAACCAACAGCAACACCTTATTGTGGAAAGTACCTTTCTTTCTTTAAAAAGGTGGTCAAAACTATATACTAACACAAATGAGTCCTTTTGAAAAATTTGATCTTACAATTAACAAAAATAGCTCCTAATTTTTTATAGCATTAGGAAATTCCAAAAATCAACTTCAACCTCAAAATGATGGGAAACTCCATACTGAATGCCAGTCCCCAAACAAACTTCCTATACCTAAAGTGAAGTAACATCAAAAGAAGAGTTGCACGCACTTGTGCATAAGACTACAAATATGGACATTGACATTAAGCTATGAGCCTAGCACGGGGCAGTGTTTTCAAAGGTGTTCGAGGCGTAAGCCTCAAGTCGACGCGTTGCAAGAACGCCTCGAGGTGCAGCTTGCTCATGAGGCGTGAACCTTGTGTCTCAAGGCGTAAAAAAAACGTACACCTCACATGAGGCGTAAGCGAGGCGTACGCCTTAAGATATAAGGCGTAACCCTCGGGAGCTAGGCTGATAAATTCTCTCAGCTTTAAGATAATTGATTTAATACTCATTTTTTCATGGTAACTTTTAACTACAAATTGATACTAACCAACCTTGTTAATTAAAAAAGTACAAGTAATTTTATTTTAATTGTTAATTTTAGTCACTTATCATGACATGAATATCAAATTCTCAATTGTTATTTAATTTATGTATCTACAAAAGGTGTGCTCGTGAGGCTTACGCCTGAAGCCTCAAGGCTTATGCCGCATGCTTTGGGCAAGCAAAATGCCTCACTTCACGCCTTAGCGTTTTAAAATATTGGCATGAGGAACAGATGCAAGGATAAGATGGGAGTAAAAGTCATGAAGGCGTAGATACGGCTGCATAACTGCATATGTGTGTGTCTGCTTCTGTGTGTGTGTGTGTGTGTGTGCAAAATCTGACAAAGGAGGCATCACATCATTGGCTAGGATCATGTTTAGCCCCTCCATAGCCAAAACTTATTGAGGTACAGTTATCCATGTCTAGATTTAATTTGTTTTACTTTTTCTTTGTGCAATAACTAGACGTTAAGAAAATAGAATTCTGACCTTTTCTCTATTCAACCAATGAAGAAAATAACTTTACTTTTGTTGTTGACCATAGTAAGATGAGCAACATTTCTATCTGGGATCCCTAATATCCCTTTCACTTGTGTTAAGGTAATTTAAGGACATCTTGATCACCAGTCCAAAACATTTATTTGATTAAAGAGTATTGTTAGATATAGTGGGTGGCTCATATTCACTAGTCTCTAGATCCACGGGGGAGGGGACTTGAGGGGCCACATGGGGGGGAGTGAAACGGAGGTACATTGGGGATTTGCCCCATATATCAGGTAAGAGTATAAGTTGTAACCCTAATTTGTTTTTTGACATAGTGGAAACTTCTTCTCTCCCGATGACGTAGGCTTTGCCATACCACGTATATCCGTGTGCATTGTTTTGATCTTTGTTTTACTGTGTTTATTATTATTGCTTGATCCCGATCAAAAAGTATCCATAGTTTGTTATCTGTCAGAATCAATACATCATCAGCATAACCTTGTACTGTTTATGTGTCTGAATTATTGGATTGATCTCATCATTTAGTGGTGCCCAGATTTGTGAGTAAAAATCAATGAATTCGGCATTTTCTATGAGTGCGGATACGATTTGTAAAAGATAATATGCAATTTATTGGCAGTTAAAGACACTCTTCTCCAGTAAAGCATAGGCAAACACAAACCTTCACAGTATAAATCATATGATAACAGTTTTTTTTATCAGAAATCAAAAATCATTTATCTAATCCCAATACAAACCCCAAACCCTATCAAAATCATTGAAGATCCTACCGTTTCATATGATAAAAGTTACGATAAATTAATCCAAACAATCAAGATTCTAGTCTACAAACCAAATAGATAAACTCAACAATTACTGAAGCATTTCAAAATCTAAACCTTTGTGATAAGAATTAGTTATTAATATACAAGCCAATAAAATACTTGAAACTTCCTAGTGTACACCACAGTGTTTAAACACGGTATCAGATTGGAGATCGTCCCAATCCGATACCGAGTTGGATCAGCCAATCCAACTCTGGATCGGCTGATCCAAAACAAGGCCCGAATTTTTTTATTTTTTATTTTTAAATCAGAACTTTTTTAGTGTTATCGGATGTCCGATCTGACTCGTCCGAAACCGAGTCAAAGAATTTTTAACAATTTAGGGATCCGCTTGGGATCATGGCTCGTCCCGAGCCGATCCCGAGTTGTATCGACCGATTCGACTTAAAATTCACCAATACTTTACACTATGGACTGTACACACATAAGGGAAAATCACTTACAGTGCATACCAGACCAAATTAACACAAACTACTATAAATCAACAATCTGTCAACTCATCATAAAACCAATATCAACAGATTTAGAGAGGAAACCCTTTTTGATATTAAAACTACAGGGATAACTAGTCCAGATCAAGACGTGCATTTCTATAAGAAACCAGGAGATGACCTAATTCTCAAATTATAGTCATAACCCATCAAAGAAAATAGTAAAGCAAAATCATATGCAGAATGTTCATAACCATTATGAAATAAACTACAAAATTACAAATAGACCAGCATGATCAAACCAATCAAAATGAATATTTAAACTTTTTTCTAGGAGTTAACCAGAAACCCTAACATCAAACTCAAAACCCCTTTCAGTCAATCTATCTCTGACACAAAACCCATCAAAAATCAACCAAATAGCTTCAGTTTCCATCAAAACCCATGATTTTCATCATCATCCCATGTAATCACAAGATAAAGACATAAAACTACCATGGAAATGTTCATTCATAGGACAAACTATAATTGAGAAAAAAAAATTGGAGAAATTGAGATTGTGGGTTGAAGTTAAACTAACCTTCCAAAACATGATCCTCAGGTCCAATGGAGGAATCCCCACAGACATCACACACAATTCTGCCATGGATTTCGCCCGTCCAAGCTCTAACACCAGACAGAAAGATTAATAGGTAGAGAATCGTAAACCTTTGTATGAGTATTATCTCCATTTCTGCTTTCGAGCCAATGTTGCAGAAAGAAAAACAGATTTTTATGGTAAGAGAGACCGTACCTGTGTTTTGTTCTTTCTTCTTACCAAGTGAGTTCGGCGAATTCAACTATTCCGAAGTCGGTATAGTACAGACCCGCTGTCAACGGTTGAGATTTTATACAAAACCTAATCGATGGCTGTAAATAAAGTTTTTTTAATATGCAGACTTTGGCACTGTGGACTAAGTAAATAAGTTGGGTCAAATTATTTAGGCTGCGTTTGACCCGGCTGTGCTTATGGATAAGCGTTTATTGGATAAGTTGCTCAATAGGAGCACTTATCCACAGCAACAATCAACTGCTTTTTTGAAGAAAATAGCATTTGGTAAATACATTTATTTAAGTGCTTATAAAAATTTAGGAGTAAAATAGATATTATAAAAATATTAGTAAAGTTTAGAAATAACATTTTTTACAGTGGAACCTATAAAAGCTTGCGGGGACCTGCAAACTGGATGAATCAGGGTTGGCTGAGGTGATCAACACTAACACGCTCTGGCTCAGTGGAGGCGTAAACCGTCGCAACTCGTTCATTTATTATGACGAGGTCGGGAATTGCTCCCAAGATTCGGGGATGACATCCACCAAGTCTTTTTACAACTGTCATAAGCGGCATCCTCGGTCCAAAGTTGGTATAGGTGTAAAATAGCTCAGACTTAGTCTTAGCTTGAAATAAGTGAGGTCTAGCTTCCCCAAAACCGACTTCATGCTGAGTAGGTCATGCCAAGGTTTCAAGGATCGGACCGATCCGAACTGTGTCGGGATTGACTTGGACCAATCCAATCCCAAATCATGATATAGTAATTGTATCGTGAGACTTTGAATCGGACCGGTCTAATTGATACCAATACAGACCAGCCAATGCAACCAATCCAAATACAATATTTTTTTTTTATTTTTAATTTATAAATTGAATGATCTAACCGGTATCGCTTTGGATTGGTACTGTCGGTTTGGCGACCGGTCCGACTGATCCAATTTTTATTTTATTTTTTTAAATTGGGCGATCTAATTTTGTACCGGATCTGGATCGGCCGGTATCGCTGGTACGGACCGATCCGATCCCCAGACTTAAAACTTGGGACATGAACCAGCCCGGATTAAAATATCAATGTTCTATTATTATAATCATGACCTTATCATCAAAGGATCCGTGGCGCAATGGTAGCGCGTCTGACTCCAGATCAGAAGGTTGCGTGTTCGATTCACGTCGGGTTCAAAACCCCCAGTCCTTCCTATTTTTGTTTTTCTTGTTTTGTTTTGTTTTGTTTTTTTTGTTTTGTTTTGTTCTTCAGTTAAATAGGCAATATAGATCCTGTGTTCACTCTCATGGCAGAAAACCCCAAACACTCTACTCCGAAGTATAAACCGTAGAACAGTTCTTGATCAATCCATTTTCCTGGAAATCTCCCAATCCAATCGCTTCAAAACACACACTTTTCTACATACATCGATTTCAATTTCTACAAATCGGAGCTTAAACATCCAATTTCTCATTATTCCTCTGATCCGATCGCAATTGATTCAAATTTCTTCACCTTTCGAGTTAGTTAAGAACTTCAAATCAGAATCCGTGGCTTCGTTTCCTCGTTTGCAACTCAAATCCCTTCTTCACCGTCGCTATTTCTCTTCCATACTCAATCCAGACTCTAAATCTCCCCTCACCAGTAAACAGAAATCCCGAGCCGCTCTTTCCCTTCTCAAATCCGAGAAAAACCTAGAACGGATACTCGATATCTGCCGCGCAGCTTCCCTTACTCCCGAATCCCACCTCGATCGGATCGCCTTCTCCATCGCAATCTCCAAACTCACCGACTCTCAATCCTTCGAATCCATCCGTTCTTTCCTGGAGGAATTGAAAACCCGTCCAGACCTCCAAAACGAGCGATTCGCTTAACACGCCATTGTCCTCTACGGCCAAGCTGGGATGCTTGATCAAGCTATTCGCACCTTCAAGCAAACGGACGAACTGGGTATCCCTCGATCTGTCAAAACCCTAAACGCTCTTCTCTTCGCTTGCATTCTTGCGCAGAAGCACGACGAGGTAAATCGGATTTTCCTTGAATTCCCGAATGCTTATGGAATCAAACCCAATCTTGATACTTATAACACTGTTATTAAAGCTTTTTGCGAATCGGGTTCGTCTCGTTCGGTGTTTTCGATTTTAGCTGAGATGGATAGGAAATTTTGTAAACCTAATGCTACTTCTTTTGGGACATTGATTGCTGGTTTGTATAAAGAGGAGAGGTTTGAAGATGTAGGGAAGGTGTTTGAATTGATGACAAAGCATAGTTTTAGTCAGGGTATTGGAATTTATAATATTAGGATTCGGAGTTTATGTAAACTGAAGAGATCAGCAGAAGCAAAGGCATTGTTTGATGGGATATTGAGTAGGGGTATGAAGCTGAATTCGGTTACTTACTACCATTTGATTTATGGGTTTTGTAAGGAAGGGAATTTGGAGGAAGCGTTGAGGCTTTTCAATGAAATGCGCAAGAAGGGTTGTGTTCCAGATAACAATTGCTACTTTACTCTGATTTACTACCTTTGTCAAGATCGGGATTTCGACAAGGCATTACATGTAAGTAAGGAATGTATAGCGAAGGATTGGATTCCAAACTTCTCGACCATGAAAGCACTTATTAATGGGCTTGCAAGCAATTCAAAGGTTGAAGAGGCGCGGGAACTTGTTGGGCAAATAAAGGAGAAATTTGGAGAAAAAGTTAATATGTGGAATGAAATTGAAAAAGGCTTGCCTCAGTAAAAAAATAAAGTATGTCTCTTGCCTTTGTTTTGATAAGACTAGGGAAATGCGGGGTGAATACTCATGCATTATTTATATTAAAAATGGCATCTGTGTTCTTTCAATTTATTATGTGATGGTTTTTGGGTTTGATTTTGTTGTTTTTGAACTTCATTGCTTATCAGTTATCATCCTAAGGCAGCTGAGATATCTCATATTGGATGGTTTTTTTCTGTTTGGTTGTTACTTTTCTTTCTATGATGACCACATGAACTTACAAGTGCTTTCTCTAGAAGAACATTTCAGATTCAGTTGATAGTCTTGCCAATGAATCTTGCATTTTTTGTCTTTTTATTTAGTGCTCCTTGTTGAATAGAAAAGCCATAGTAATATGAATGTGCCTTGAGTTCTGTAGTCAGAGAGATAATTCCGTTGAATCATATGATTTATAACTGTCCTGTGAGTTGCAACAATAACATGCTTTGAGAGGCTATCCCATGGGTGATCCACAAACAGCTAATAGACCATGAAGGAAGCTGCCAGGCACCCTGATCATGGATATGAGGTTGTCCTTGTTGGTTCCTCTGCTAGGATGCTGTATGAATTTGAAGTCACAGGGAAGGGGGTGTTGAGAAAGAAAGACAAACAAGATGAAGAAGAAATCAAGCATACACAAGAAAGATTTACGTGGTTCGGCAAATAGTACCTACGTGCACGGATACACACTAGGTTCTTCTGTTCTCCAACGCTCAGAAAAAAAGTGTTACAAAGAGCAACCACGAAAAATATGATAAATACCATGCAGTTAGCAGTGGGTGAAATTACTATTATACCCTTCAACCCCCTGAAATTCGAGCGGAATCAATGACTGGATCATCAGTACTTCCCGAATGCCTCAGTGGCATCAGTCTCCACATAACAACAAGGGGGGGAGCAAATTAATTGGCAAGCAATAAGAAGCTCGAACTGTTGGGAAACTCGAATACTTTCCCAAAAAAAAAAAAAGAAAACGAAAAATGGATGCCTGTGATTTTAGAGGGTTTGAGGGGTAAAAATGAGATGGTCGTTTTAATAGGTCTTCATCTGCTGTGTCTATGTACCAGTGACTTGAGAGGATGCGGGAGTAGTTGGATTGATGATCTGAGATGGTGGATTGATGGTACAAAATGGTAGGAGGTGTTTACTTGATGGATGTGGCAGTGGATTGTAGATGGTTTCCTATTGGTTGTTATAGCTTTGCATTTGGCATACGTAAGTAGTTGTCACTGAATATGTCTATTCCCTAGTTAGGATTTGACTATAAAGCCCCACACACATAACTAACTCATAGATTCGGATCAATGAAATACATCATTTGCTCACCTCTTTCATGTGTTTGAAGAAGACGCTTCTGAAACCTGTCTTATGAATGACTTCTATCAACCGCCTCTAGCCATTTTCTTTTCACCCTTCCTATTTTAAAACTGGAGTTTATGGTTCTCACTTTCAGTACAATTTGAATTTCTGCGTATGCCCTAGATATTTATTCCCACTATGCATATGGTTGTACTAACAAGCTGGTCGGTCTTGCATATACCATGTTGGTAGTGTTTCCTGGCATCATGGTTTATAGACTTTTCGTGGATCATGTATTTTGGTATAGTCATAGAATTGTAATTCACATACACTCATCACATGTTTTTGATGTCATATTATGATGGTACTTCCTGTACTTGCATGCTTCTACACTTCTTTCCGGTAATGAGTCTGCCACTTTTTCCATGTGTACCTCAATGCAGTAAAGTGGATGTTCATTGATCTATTGAAGCGCATGCATGCACGCACACATCAATATGTGATACGTGTTCATGGTTGTGTGTATTGAGCCGTTGTTTGGTTTTATTATATATGATGTCCCGATAATCTCCTCTCCGGGATCCCATGAAAGTGTATCTATGCATTATTTCAAGTGTTCAGATTCAGTGATCCTTCCAACTTATAAACAAGGCTACCTGATATATAATATAAAGGATAGATATATCTTCCTGATCTACTGTTTTTCCTGTGTCCTATAATTTTGGGCAATGCATAACTTACCTGATTTGAGCAAATTCCTATTGAAATCTTGTGTACCTGTAAGCTGGTTTAGGTATTGGGAGGGTTGTCTAGAGATATTTCTGGCTTACTTTCTGATCATATAATGCAATGAATGGCTCTTCTAATGCAGTTACTGGCTATGTTTTTTGGAATAATTTACGATGAATTAGCTTCGTTGGTGCAGTCTGAAGCATCTTATGAGGTCCTACTTCAAGCTTCTAGGGGTTGACTAATCTAATTTATGTTATTTTCTTTTGAAAATGGATAGCCTTAACCAGCAACAAACTTGTTAGCTTGTATTGGCTGGGCTATAACCTATCATCTGATATTGTCCAGGAAATTTCAGTTACAAGATATGTCAAGGTGTCTACTGCTTGAAATAAGTTGTGTAGATATTATTATTATTACTTGTTTGGGATGGAGGAACAGGATTCTTGTTATCTTGTTATCGACTCTAATTAGTTTGGATAAGGCATATGATGATTTATTTGTTTGTTTCGAAGCCGATTCAATTTCATAGAGGTACCAAAGAATTAGAATCATGGTGTAATACGGATTTTAGAATATGATTTGGACCCCACTCGTACACGTTCTTTACCTAATAGTTTTTTTTTTTTTTTTTTGTGACGTGGAATCCCTTATCCCACTTTGTGGGGACAGGGTAAACCTCGGATGCATGATCCCATTCACACAAGGACCATAAACCCAGGGACTCGAACCTGGGACCTCCAGTTCTTGAAGGACCTACCAGTTGAGCTTTGTTTAACTCTAACAACATTTTTTTTTTTGGTGTACTCTTATTTACATGGCAAAATGTTTGAAGTCCTTTTTGTGAAAAACTTAAGTTAATAAATGTCATTACAAGTAACAAATTGTATGAATCATTGAGGCTTATGCAACTTTTAAGCATTATATGTGGCCACATAGGATTAGACCTGACAATAGATTGGGTGGGTTATAGGCGGGTTTGAGTTTAAATGGTTTGAATCGAGTTTGACCCGTTTATTAACATGTTAGGGCAATCATGGGACCGAATCTAACCCATTAATAAATGAAAATGAACAATAACCTATAAACAAAAGACCTGGAAGCTTGACATTAGGCAAATTCATGTGATTTTCAAAAAAAAATTATTTGATGTACTTTTTAAAACTATTTTTCATTGAATTAAATAAAATTTAAAAAAAAAATTTAAATAGCATCCAAACGGTAGGATATTAGAAAGAGGAAAATTTTCTTCCAGAATATATAGAAAAATTTTCAAATTATTTTTTGTCTAAGTCTCTATCCCCAACTCTTTTATTCTTTAACAAAACAGAAAAAAAGTGCCTTTTTAAATATTTTCTTTTCTCCTCTCAAAATTCAAGAATTCACATAACAGCCTAAATAATAAAAAAAATAATAATAAAAGGGAAACGATAAAAAGAAAGAAAAATGCTCATCTTTTTTTATCCTTTTTCAACCCAATAGATGATAATTTGAGGAAACGATGGAAAGAAAAAAAAGATGCTGTTTTAGTTTCTTTTCAATCCTTTTTCAACTAACCAAACAAAGTCTAAATGATGACTTGAATCAAGGTTTAACGATCCGATCCGATCTATATTGAGATCGACTAGGATCGGTACAATCGATATTGATACGAACCAGTTTGGCAACTGACCTCGTACCGGCCGATCAATTTTTTTGTTTTAATTTTATATTTAAATAAGACAGTTCACTTTTTGTACCAGATGGTACCGCCGGTCCGAACAGGGATCGGCCAAGACCGATTCGGGCCCTGATCCTGAGACTTTGAACCTCTCACCGAGAAGGAAAGGAAAGTGCCCGATCAATTTTTTTGTTTTAATTTTATATTTAAATAAGACGGTCCACTTTTTGTACCAGATGGTACCGCCGGTCCGGAGAGGGATCGGCCAAGACCGGTTCGGCCCCTGATCATGAGACTTTAAACCTCTCACCGAGAAGGAAAGGAAAGTGTCCTTTTATTTTCCGTTGTCTTTTTTCAACTAAGGCTTAAAAGTTAATAGTTCCACGAAGAGGCTCTCTCTCTCTCTCCTTTTTCACGAAGAGTCACTGAACAAAACCTTATGAGTCCCATGATGGGGACTCCCAGCTAGTTCTTCACTTGTCAGTCTCTCTCTCTTGTCAACAATGTCCAGAGCAGACAAAGAAACATCAGAAGAAGCAGAGATCCTTGTAGAAGAAAGAGAAGAAACTATGATATCCATTACAGGTGGAAAAGCAAGACTAAGAAGAGCCAGGTTTCTTAAACCCTGTACCACCGACATTTCCCAAGCCATCCAAGTTCCTTCGGACCAATCTCTTTTGTCTGATTACATCAGTTCCAAGCTTGTGAAATGGCCTTCCAAAGTCCTTTTCAAAGGGTGGAGAAATCCCCAGAAGAAATGGAAACAATGGGTTCATCACCTGCTTCCAACCCACAAACCCACATGGAAGAAGCTGGGTATCTACGATTCAATCATGGCTTCCACTTGCAGAATCATAAGAAACGACCAATTAGTTCTTGCTTTTGCACAATTTTGGTGCCCAGAAACCAGTACTTTTATTTTCCCTTGGGGAGAAGCAACCTTGACACTTGAAGATATGTTGGTTTTAGGAGGGTTTCCTGTTCTTGGAGAGGACATGAACAGTCTTGTGATTACTCAAGACTTGGTGGAAATTGAAGAGAAAATGAAAGAAGAGCACAATGGATTCCGCAAGCTCAAAGCCAAAAAGGTTTCTCATGCCGAGTGGATTAAACGCTTCATGTGCAGTGAAGATGAGTTAGAGCATATTGCATTCCTCTCCTTGTGGCTCTCAAGGTTTGTTTTCCCTATACACCCTTGTGACACACTTCACAAAAGTGTCTTTCCGATTGCCATTCATCTGTCCAGAGGAACTTGGATTGCTCTTGCTCAACCACTTCTTGCAAGTCTTTACAGAGATTTAGGATCATTGAAAGGTCAAGTACTTGCTGCTCATCACAAGTCGTTAAAGATGAAGAATGGTGAAGATGAAGTTGGTGATTCATATCCCGTTCTATGGGCACCACTTCAATTGCTGCAAATGTGGATTTGGGAGAGATTTCCAACTTTGAGACCGAACCCGAATCCATTGGAGTTCCAATATGAACCAAGATCAGCTCGATGGCACAACGTAAAATCAAAACTGGACTTTGAATCCGTGCGGTCGAGTATGAACTCAGTTGAGAATTTTCAATGGCGCCCTTATACCACCCATGTTAAAGGTTGGACATTCCCTTCATTTTACAGAGAGAAAGGAGAGTGGGTTTCCGATGACCGGAATCTGGACATAGAGCTTCGGTCATTTGGCATATGCTTACAGCCTTGTGAGTTGGTAGGACAAGAGTTCAGGTTGAAGTTTTGGTTTTGGGAGAAGTATCTTCCACATAGAGTGGCAATGCAATTTGGGATGGATCAAGATCTTCCAGGTCAGGTTACAGAAGCTAATAATTCCTGCAACAAAGTTATTCAAAGAAGTACCAAATTCTATGTTCCACCCAGATTGTTTGAGCCTAATGTTACTGTAAGATACTTGGAGTGGTGGAAGCAATCAATGATGATTCGTCAAGATACAATCAAGTGTGTCTTGGCTCAAACTCAAACTAGTTCATTGAGTCATTACAGATTACAACAGGATTCAAATTGTCAGGAATTGAGAGATTCAAGTGATGAAGATGAACTTGCACTCTCACAAGCATATAGAATCCGTAAGAAGCAATCAACTTGTCCAGAATTGATAGATTCAAGTCATGAAGAAGAACTTACATTCTCACAAGCATTTAGAATCAATAAGCAGCAAGGAATTCCAGAATCAGTAAAAATTAAAACAGCTGACAAGGCGGGAAAGGTTGACTTGCCGAACTTGGCCATAGGAACAGAGAGAAGCGCCAAAGGAGAGGAGAGTAAGGGCGGGGATACTGTTAAAGACCCAATCGGAATAGATGATTATGAAAGAGAGATCAGGAATAGCAGCCTTCATGTACCAGGAATGGAGTTGGAAACTCGGATTTGCAAACTTGAGAGAGTGATTGCATGGCTGAAATCTAGAGCTGGTCCTATGGCGGAGAGAAAATGCTCACAAGAAGGTCCATCTCACACATAGTGGCGCAATGTGATCGAACAGAAGATATACAACCACTTGTATCATTTTGAATTTTACACTTCATATGCTCTAAAGATACAGAGAAGATATAAAGTCAAATCATTTGGATTCAAGTCTTGAAGGTCAGAAAAGAATTCCAAAAATGATTGATCAACCACGCTAGAATTTCATATCAATTTGGTTCACTTCATCTGTAATCTCAAGTGAATCAACCCTTTTGCTGTTCTTTTGTAAATATCCAGAGAGAAACTTCTCCAAAAATGATTGATCAACAACACTAGAATTACATATCAATTTGTTTCATTTCATCTGTAATCTCAAGTGAATCAATCCTTTTTGCTGTTCTTTTGTAAAAATCCAGAGAGAAACTTCTCCAGTCACTAGCTAAGTTTGATTCTGATGAACCACACCAATCACCAGCACAGACAAATAGGATTAAAAATGGTAATATGATGTAAGCTACATACATGCATGTTTACTGTTATCAGCTATAGAGGAAGTAAACTAGGGTTCATGCTATATGAGAAATACTATACCTCCCAGAGCTGACATTAATGGTGCAGAAAGGATCATTGCATAAAAAACATAAGTAAGAAGTAAACAGTGATATGAAGGAATTGTAAAGCCAAAACTGTAAATGAGTTCTTGTTGGAGAAGCTCGAGTAAGAATTAATGGTGTTCCCTTTTCTTTTTTTCATTTTTTCACTATGATTTCTGCTGTACAAACGTATTTTTTTTTTCCTCTTTCAGTCCATGAGGATCATCAACATATCCCACAATGTTGTTCGCTACTTTCGTGCAGTTCAAAGTCATAAACTTTATCCCAAAACATTGTTTACTACTTCATGCAATCCAATGTCATTCAGCCCCCCTTACATGGGATGCAATGGCTTCTGATCTTAACTATGATTTAGTCACAAGATCACCCACCATAATCAAAGGGAGTCATAGTAGACTTTCCTTTGAGAAGACAGTTCCTCTCTACAAGGTCAGTGTGAGTAGTGTACTTGTATACTAGGCAGACTTGCTTCTTGATAAGGATTTCTCACCAATTGCGACAGACCTGTTCCTCATGTGTTGTGCTCCGTATGAGGCAGTAGATGCTATTGTTGTTGAAGCTACCAACCAGCTGTTTCAGTTTTGGAAGGTAAGAAGTTACCGTTTCTCAAGCTTTTATCAAAGATAGGGTTGAGGGAAAACCAATGTATTTGTGGAATTACCTCAAATATGTGATGTATGCTTGAGTTTCTTCATTTCCAAATTCTGGCTGAAGAAGAGCAGCAGCAACTAAGATCAACTGGAAGACTGTATTTACCTGCCAGAGATGATCCCCATAAGAACCCCCAAAAAGTTATTCTGTCTCATAACGAGCAACCACAGATTGCTCACCCATAGCTCATGACAGGTGTTGAATCATTCGATATACATTGTTGTGCCATTCTCTAATAGCTTAAGCTTTTAGTGTAAGTGGTTCTTAACATGGTATCAGAGCAGGAGGTTGAGTGTTCGAATCCCAGGGGTATGTGTTTGTGTGTTTATTCTCCCACAAATGTGTTGTTCCCATGCGGGTGTGTGTTTGCCTCGGTGCCCTGTGTTCTCCCAAGGATGTGTTGTTCCCGTGCGGAGCCCGCATGTGCGTGTGTTGAACCATTTGATATACATTGTTGTGCCGTTCTCTAACAGCTTAAGCTTTTAGAGCAAGTGGTTCTTAACAATAGGCAACTTCAACATCGAGCTTCCAATCATGAGCCTATGAGATCACACCGACATGGAATTGCCTAATTAGTTTGATGACTTGGTCATTCCTACTACCAGTGAAAATGCAAAATGACTTTGATACATTTGATACGCCATATAAAAGAAGAAGAAGAGGAAAAGGAGAAAAGTAAGGGGTTTCCAACTCATATTAATGGAAGCTCAATCCTATCCTGGCTGAATTTTTTGCTCTATCATTTTTTTCTTCTTCCAAACATGTTTGCCTTTATTTTGTTTAATGTTCCTAACTGCCTTCAACCTTTCTCCATGTTTTTCTTTTATTCTACTATTTCCTATACCCTTTTTCAGAACCCTACTTATTTTTTTCTTTTCTCTATACTCTCTTTTCCCCTTAAAAAGTTTAAGAATACAGAGACATACCAGCTTAAGAGATATAACCTTTTTTTCTTTTCCATTGCTTCACTGTTTTACCAAATATATTTGGCTGGTTGAACTGTCAAGTTTCTATAATTCTGTTTAATTGACACTATAGTTATTTTGAGGATCATTAAGTGGACTTTGATCCCCATGCTGTCTTTCTCAAGTTGCAGAAATAACAGAACTAACTCTATCTGATATGCTTTGTTTTCAACATTCTGAACCAAATGATCAAGAGAAAAAAAGATGCTTACCTTGCTTAGAAAGAGGGGCTCCACCTTCCGCGGTTGCGTCCCATCGAGATTGATGAAATCAGACCAACTTTTCCACTAAAATAAGAAATACAATTAGAATCATACTGCGAATAAAATCAAGAGTTAAACTACCCAACGACCAAAGTTCCTGCTAGTGACTCACCTCCCAACCCAAGCTACTAGCTCTTTTATAGACTGCACCACTAATCAAACCAACATCCCGCAGCACAAGAAGTCCAACAAGTCCAGCTTTACCCCAAAAAAAAGAGAGTAGTAGTTCAGTAATTAAATAGAAAAATTTACAAGACACCAATTAGGCTATCCATGCTTTATGGAACATAATGTTGGGTGTTAAAGCACGAACGTGTTTGGCATTTTTATTTATTTTTCAATAAATAACATGCTCAGGGATAAAACATAAATTAGATGGTGTTGAGATGGATGAGAAGTAAGACCAGGAAGAATAAAATTAAAAATGAAAATGTAAGATAGAACCTAATTGTCCCAAAAGGTGAAAAAAAATAACAAAGAGTCAGCTTCAAAGATCTCTTCATGTTCAACAAAGAGCTATGCAAGCAAGAGTCAGAATGAGTACCCCGGTAAAGGTTGGAGGCTCTACAAGGACCGGTAGCAACCTTTTGAAAGGTTTGAAATGAAGCAGCTCTTTCCACAGAAACAAGGTTGCCTTGACATCTCACCTCACGTGAAAGTCATTACATTCTGTCGAATAAAATATTTTCCTACTTATTCACCATTTTCTTTTTGTTATAATCAAGTTCAGCCAAACATCTAATATATTTTTTCTTACCAAAAAAAAAAATCAATTTTGAATATATTTGGCTTATTATATTAAACTCTTAAAAGGAATTGGATAATATTATCATGATTAAGAAAACTTTATAGGACTGTTACAAGAACACCTATGCATTACCTGACACTGTTGGACAACTAAAAAGCAACATTTCATTAATCAGTGCAGCTGAGATGAGGATCTTCGGGTGGGTAGGTGGAAAGATTAAAGTCAGATCAAAGGGTCAGCAGTAAACCCACAGAAGAAAGGAAAAAAAAAAAAAAACCCCACAAATAATCCCTTTACAATAACAGCACCATAAAGGAGAACCAATTGAGTTAAAAAAAACAAACCACAAATAATCCCTTAACAATAACAGCACCATAGGAGATAGAATAAAGGAGAACCAATTGAGTTGGATAACAGCACCTTGGAAAATGTGTAGTTTTGTGTATGTGAATGATCCTAAAAAGTAAGAAGGATTTGAAAGTGTAAGATTTAACTGATAAAATAACTTTTGACATGCTACAATGGTGGAACAGGATTTGTGCTGCCCACCGACCTACAATCTCAGAATTCATTAACTCAAATTGTATTTTTAACAGGCACGTCTACCATAAGTTAATACTATTACAGCACTCGCTACATGTAAAACAAAATTCTGAAATACAAATGCCGCACATTGGTCGTCTTCCATTTATGGGGCCTAACTGTAGGATGCTGCACTTATTGAATCTATATTAAGAAAAAATGAATGAACTTACGGTGTAAAAGATCCTTTTTCACCATTGCTAAAGCAACAAAGGCAATCAGAACCTGTATCATCAAAATACAAAACAATCAAACAAAACGCTATTAATGATGAAATTTGAAGATAAAGCAAAGTAGGTTAAGATGGTTTAGCCATGTTAAACGGAGACCTAATGAGGTGCCTGTTATGTTGAAGGATTTCAATAAAAATGGTAAGAGAAAGACCAAAAAGGACATGAATGGAATCGATTAGAAATGATTCAAATCCACATAATCGGACTAAAGATAAAATATTTCAACAGATCAGGATGGTGGAACAAGATTCATGTCACCAATCCCAACTGGTTAGGACAAGGCACTTTTTATTTTCGTTGGATGATAAAATTTGTAGGATTCTTGGAATAGTACTACAGGATTCAATTGATATTACTCAATAAACTCCACTAGATAAAAATAGAAGGTTTTTGACTGTTGACCTTGTCAGCAAGGGGATCAAGGTATGATCCAATCACCGAGTTGATACCCATTCTCCTAGCCATATAGCCATCTAACTGCAAAACGAAAACAAAGAAAACAAGTCAAAATCTTATTTTGATGCTTTGCAGAAAAATTATGAGACATATAGAGGGAGAGTTCCTACCCAATCAGTTGCTCCGGAGATAGCCAACCCCAAAAATGCAGGTAGGTACCACTCATTCACGATCATCCTGCAATAAACTTCTTATAAGTAATTCAATTGCAATGCTATTTGTCATTTGCTGCAAGCAAAACTAGAATCTTGCAAACAGGTACTTATTCTTTTTCATTGAATTATTCTTCTTTGTGGGACCTCTTTTGCAGTTTTTATGGATGAATATGCAATCTCCAAAATATTTTTTCTAAACGCATCAGCATTCACTTGCCTACTGCATTTTATATGTGGTGTGCGCATATATATAATTTCTTTGTTAGGATAATGTACCATAAGGGATGATTATTGTTCACCTTATGCATAACAACTATGGTGTTAGATTTTCCTTACTCAAGGGCATCGAAATTTCCTTAGATATTTCCTTTATCTTGAATTTTTTTTTTGTTTAATTTTTTTATGGGAAATATCATGAACAAATGAAATTTCCCTTCCAAATGTGTGAAATTTCCCTCAAAATTTAAAATTTGAAACCATGAGAACAACAACAACAACAATTATATTCATCACAACTAGCTGGTATTAGCAACTCAAATCCTGTCTGCCACCCTAGTATATCAATACAATATTTTCAATTAGATTATGTATCATTTTTTACCCACTCCATTCAAGTCCTTCTAGGTCTTCCTCTAGCACTTTTGGTCCTTCAACTTGCACTATCTCATTGCTACAATGTTATTAACTGAGCCAATGTTATTTTCATTATGATGTCTTTGTGCTTGCTGGTAACATGGATCTTGAACCATTATTTTGATCTTATGTACAATGCTAACCTTTAAAAACACATCCATTGAAAAGACAAACTTTAAGAACAACATTCATAAAATTTTAAAAAATTCAAGAACAACAGAGCCAGTTGTGCTTTAAGTTTTAAGTTCAGGATATCATTGAACTAACACTATTAAGTTTTAAGTTTTAAGTCAGGGATTTGGTGTGCATAACTGAAAGTTATTAGTAATCCATTTCACTGAATAGAAAAGGAATGTAGAGACGATGTCAGACACAAAGCAATGCATATAATGAACATAATATAGTCATTGGAAAATGAGTAAGGATGGTAATAACACTATAAAATGTTGATATTGCAATGATTTCTAATTGTAGTCAAGTCGGATAACTAGTTTCAAAGCACAACTCCAACAATCAATACCTATATTTATTAGTCGAGTCTTAAAGAGTGTTTATTACAGAGCTTTGCGCTCACCAAGTCCGATCTCCGAAACAAGGATCTGTACAAACTGAAACTGAACCACTGGGTCAACTAGGCTGAGTCTTTATACCATGGTGATGACCAGACCTAGCTTGAGACTCACTCAAGATTGAGATGGCAAAGAATCACTGTGTAATCGCTAGACCGGAAACTTGTGATACACCAGACGGTAACCTAGACCAGAAACTTGCTACTTATCAGAGTTCCATTTTTTAACCTCCTTGGATTCCTACCACTACAATGTATCTTTCATCAAGAATAACTTTTTTTTTATCAAAATTATTCATTGCAACCTTTTGTTTTGTTTTTACCTAATTTCTCAAAACCTTCATAAGTATTTTGTGCAGATAACCAGCATCCATCTCCACCTGCGTTATCTTATAGAGGTTGGACCGCTATGAATTAAACATAGAAATCTGTAAATGGGTCTCGAAACACATTATACTGTTTGATGCATCTGCCTCAATCTGAAAGGATGATTGCCTACATCAGCAAGAATGTAAGACCAATCTAGCCCTTCATCCAAAGCACATATTTTTTTGATGAATTGTCCAAAGTACAAATTTAGGTTATTCTATTTTTTTTTTTAATTGGAAAAATATGCTTCAATAAATTCTATAAACAATAGCCATATAAACTCCGCAAAGCTTATCTTTGCAGAAAAAAAAATACTAACAGCCCATGACATATCGGACAATGTTCGAATCTCATCCTCAGATTTATTGAGTTTGACTTTTATTTTTATGTCCTTTTTTTTCCAATCGGGATAACTAATTTTTTATAAAGCCGACTCCCTTGCCTTCTCATTGAAACCCTGTCAACATTTTGGACAAGGACCATTACAAAATTGTGATTACTTCAAACGGGATGCTGAAGATCAAGAATTCAATTATGCAAACACAATTAAAAGAAATCAAACTTGATGTATATGTTACTGCTTTCCTTCTAAAAATTCTTCTGTAGACAAACATGGAATATACCTTTCCGAATTCCAATAAATATCATCTTAAACAGGTTTTTTTTTTCTCATTTTCATTCCCCTTCATTCATTTGTTTTAACCTTTCCTGGTTCTGAGGTTCCTGCAACTTGTCACCTTCTTCCCTTCAAATGAATCTTAGTAACTAATCCAAGAAAACCGAACCCATCATAGCTTTACACACACACACATATATATAAGCATTTATCATTCATATGATGTCGTATCGGGACACTTACTATATCATCGGACTAAAGCAGAAATTAATAAAACAATAAACCATGCCAATTCCCATAAGCATAATTTCTTAAGCAGCACATTACAGCATCAATGAATTCTAGGTATTCAGAAGGAAATTGAATTTATATGTAGTAATAGTATTGTAAATCTTCAGAAACAAAAGACATAGAAATCAAGTAACAAAAGACAGAGAAATCAAGTAGAATGTCTTCAAAAAAACAGGATTGATATGAAGTTATGAACCAACCATCCAATAAAAGGTCCAGAAACCAGTCTACTCATCGAAATCATATTCGGAAAATTAACAAAGTTCTCAGCAAAACTGCTACCATTCCCCAAATTCTTCTGGTTGATCCCGTCCACCACTACTGGAACCGACGTAACTGATTCAAATCCAAGCATGATCGGGAATCTCCTCCTCTGAAACAGATTCAAACATTCGACCTTTCGAAGAACGAATTCTCCGTGTAGATACAGAGGAGTCGCAGACTGCGAAAGCTTCCATGGTGGAGAAGAAAGAAACAGAGGTCCCGGAAGCGAAATCAATTTACAGAATGGAGATAGAAATCTCGAGTGAGATGAAGTGAGGCGAAGAGCGAAGGAGAACGGATTTGGCGAACCAGCGAAGATTGGGGACGAAGGAGCGGAAGAGAAGATCAACGATACAGGAGGAGACGGAGATGGAAACGGAGTTTCAGATGCGTATAAGCTGATCAAGGATCGAGATCTAGGGTTTCTGATTAGGGTTTTGAGCGAACTGTATACCGCCATTACCGAAACATTTCCACCTAGGTTTTCCAGGGGTTTAGAGCTTCGCCAACAGTGATATTGTGTATCGCACCTTCTCTGTATTCTCTACATAACAGGATCTATTAAGTGGGATCACCACCTAATGGACGGACCTGGTTTCTTGATATGGATATCATCTTCCCGCGTTATTATTACCAGAAAAACTGGCCATTGAGAGGTAGTTAAAACAGAAACGCAATTCAGCGTCTAAAATGAAAAATTATAAGAGTTTCAGACCAAAAAAAATAAACAAATAATTAAATAAAAGAGAACTATTTTAGGAAAATTTGCTGTTTCAACCCCCTGTCCGGGTTTATTGGATTTGAGCAAATAAACCGGTGTTGGGTTTTTTTTTTTTTTTTTTTTTTTTTGGGTTCTTGAGAACCCAGAAGAACTTGGTGAGGTTTTTCTGTTTCTTGGCAGTTTCAAGCTGAAAGATCCAAATTTGATTGATTCTTTCGATTTCGACAGGGTTGTGTAATGGGTTTTTGTTGATTAGGAATGGGGTTGCTCATGGTGATCATTAGAGCTCAGGATGATTTGATCAGAGAATTCAATGGTTTTTGAATTCTGGGGTTGTTTGGGATTGAAAGAAGAAAAAAAGGAAAAGGAGATGAGCTGCTTCCTGTGTTGCAGTGAAAGTAGGAGATCATTGAAGAGGAGCAGGAAGAATTTTAAAGATGGAACTACATTAGCCTCTTTTATAGCAGCTATCTCGTTCAAATCCGGTAGGTCGACGAATCTGTTCCCATCTTGATTCATCCTTGTTCTTCATCCAGTTTTAACTAAATTCAAAGTTGTTTTTCCTTTCCTGTTATATTTAATTTTTTTTGTTCTCAAGGTTCTTTGATTGTATCTCTCGAACTTAAAATTGGGTTGTGGACCTTTGAATCTGAAGATCTTAAAGTCTTGCTTAATTCGATTCCAATTCTTTGGATTGATGATTCCTACTGCAATTGAGATCCAATGTAGATTTTTATCTATTTATTTGATCTTTTTTTTTCTTTTTCTTTTTTTCATTTGCTTTGATTTCTGGTTCTGTAAATATGATGATATTGATAATCCCTTGTTTCAAAATCTACCTAAAAGTATATTCATATATATATATATAACATTAGCTGATAATTGTTTAGAATGAGCATACAACACAGTTTGAATCATGTTCTAGAAAGGTCAAAATTACTTACTCCAATGCTCTCTCTCTCTCTCTCTCTCTCTCTGATTCCTTTGGCACTTTGTTTTCTTTTTAGAGCCAGATTCCTTTGATTGCTCTCATTCTGCACAATTCCTATTTCAATATATTCTTTGCAGATGGAAGCAAACAGAAGAATATAGCTGCAGAGATACTTAAGATCACCAATGGAAACATTCCGGCGCAAATTTTCACATTCCGCGAGTTAGCTACTGCAACTAAAAACTTCAAAGCTGAAAGTCTAATAGGTGAAGGTGGTTTTGGGAGGGTATACAAAGGACACACTGAGAATCCGAATCAAGTAATTTTGCTCTCTCTCTCTCTCTCTCTCTCTCTCTCTCTCTC
>JAUPMG010000005.1:3664824-3676276 GCA_031762675.1 Pachysandra terminalis
ACTCCTGTTGATCATGGAGAGGTAATATGTTTCAGTGTCTTTTCTGGACCAGGAGTGGATTTTGGAAATGGAAAGTCCTGTATCTGGGTTAATGTTCTTGATGGTGGTGGGCGAGATCTCTTGGTTGAATTCGCTCTGTTTTTTGAAGATCCATCCATTAAAAAGGTAAGGATTTCTTGAGATGTTCCTCATTTGAAGCACCATGGATTCTAATTAGTAAAACCTGCATTTTTTTATATGGATGCCATATAATGTACAACAGCACCTATCATCACACACATGGGTTAATTTCATTCTTTTCAGATGGAAATAAAACAAGGGCCATTAAACTTGGTCCACTAACCTCAATATATATATATATATATATATATATTTGGCTCAATGATTGGTGATTCTGATCACTTGGATCTGATTCACTTACATATTAAGATGGATCTGATTCACTTACATGTTAAGAGTGACTATAATCAGTACATGGTAACAATTTGTTGCTTTTGTTCCTCTCAGATGAAAGATAATCCAAATGCCAATTTCTCACTAACGGTTCTGCTAGTATTGCTTTACATATCTTCCCCTACATTAAATTATGTCATTTACTTTACCAAAAAATATGAAATAGACAAAGGTTTCCTATACATTTTTACAGGTCTGGCACAACTATAGCTTTGATAGACATGTTATAGAGAACTACGGGCTTAAGGTTGCTGGGTTTCATGCCGACACAATGCATATGGCTCGGCTATGGTATTCATCAAGACGGACAAAAGGTGGGTATTCTCTTGAAGCATTGACAAGTGACCCAAAGGTCATGTCAGGGGTTCGAGTTTGCAAAGAGGGGGAACTGATTGGTAAAATATCAATGAAGACCGTCTTTGGAAAGAGAAAAGTAGAGAAAGATGGATCTGAAGGCAAAATTATCACTGTTGCTCCTGTTGAAGAGCTTCAAAGAGAAGAACGGGTTCCATGGATTTGTTACTCTGCCTTAGATTCAATAAGCACACTGCAACTTTATGGGAGCTTGAAACGCAAGCTAATGGATGTGGAATGGATTCAAGACGGGGTTTCCAGAGGATCCATGTATGATTTCTATGAGGAATACTGGAGGCCGTTTGGTGAGCTTTTAGTGCAAATGGAAACTGAGGGGATGTTGGTTGATCGGAAACATCTTACGGAGATCGAAAAGGTGGCTTGTGAAGAACAACAAGTTGCTGCAAATGGGTTTCGGAAGTGGGCCTCTAAGTATTGCCCTGATGCCATGCAAATGAATGTGGGAAGCGATTTACAATTGCGCCAGCTCTTTTTTGGTGGCATAGTGAACAGGTACTAATGTCTTGTCTGTTGCTTGTGTTTGCAGAAAACAGTTTACTGATAACAAACTTGATATTGAAAACAAATAAGAATTTCCATGTAACTAACACCTGGAGCCTTTAACAAGAAAAAAAAAAATTGACAAAAAAATTTATCATGTTTAACCCTAGGTAAGAGGTATACAGGTATTGTGGTTTAAACTTTTTGTTCCGGATTGGGTTCTGGACCTGCAAAACCTGTTACGGCAATACTTATGTGTATATGCCAAAACCGACTGCAACTGACAAAAGACCAACTGTGGAGGCTTGGGAAAAAAAAAAAAAACTCATTACAATTTTTGAAAACAAAAACGTATGTTTTGTAGATGTAAACCAAAAAGTTAACATTAAAATGCACAAGCAGGTAATGAACATTGCTTTAAACCCTACTGTGCTGCAAACATTTGTGCATACTACACAATCTCTATACACATTAGAAACAGACGTGATTTAATGAGGAATAAGCTGACAATGATCATACATCAATGAAAATATGGCCCATACTGCATATTATAACTCGTCATCCCACATCTTTTTGATACAAAATGCAAGTACTGGACTCAAATCCACTTGTGTGACTGGAAATAACCATCTTTATCTCCGTCAGCATGTGTGTAATAGTAGAGATTAGGGTGGCAGTGGGCCCGGGGGACCCACATGGCCCAAGATTTAATCATGTGAATGTACATCCATAATACAATTTTTTGCTTTCCATTAAAAATGCACATAATCTTGTGTATGTAATAATTTTATATATGTAATGTACTAGATACATCAAAACTTCAGCTCTTTTATAGATATATTTTAAAATATCTTCAAAATTATATTTTCGGTTTTATGTGTGAAAAAAATTGTGTTTTTAGGGCCAGGCTGGTTTTGGGCTTAGAGAAACCCAAGGTCAGGCCAGGCTGGGCCTACATTTTTGAACAGAAAACTCAGTATGGGCCGAGTTTGGATAATACATAGGAGCTGTTATATTAGTATGCAAGCTTGGGCCGGACTTGGGTGCTGCTACTGCTACCCATAGTAGAGATGTCAGTGAGAATCCTGACTCCTAAGGGAAGAAGTTCATATGCTACCTTGTGCTAGATTGAGCTATCTGACATAATATCTATTAGGTTGAGAACTTGAGATGGATGAGGATAAAGCATTTTGTTGTTTGTTTGTTTGTATGTATGTCTATAGCCATACCTATTGTTATAATAATACTATAGTATATAATATGATTTGAGCAAGATGAGGGATTTGTTGTTCTCTTCTGCACATCTAAAATGGTAGTTTCTGTTGTGTATGAATATTTCTTGGCTGTATTTCCTTAACGTAAGATCTCTATTTCTTTAAGCTGTACTCAGTTATTTTTCTCATGCCTCTCTTTTACAGAAAGGATCCTAATGAAAGTCTTCCTGTGTTGAGGACCTTTCCTGTGCCTAATGTTGATAAGGTGATTGAAAAGGGCAAGAAGGTGCCCTCAAAGTTTCGCAAGATTACGTTGCATAATGTTGGTGTTGAGATGAAAACTGGGATCTATACAGCCTCTGGTTGGCCTTCAGTTAGTGCAGAAGCTCTGAAGATGCTTGCTGGAAAGGTCTCTGCAGATTTCGATTTCGCTGAAGATGCTGATGGCTTTGAAGATGGTAGTGATGAAATCGATGAAACGCAAGTGCCACCTATAAGTGAGAACAACATAGACACATCTGCATATGGTACAGCTTATGATGCATTTGGAGGCGGACGAGAGGGGAGAGAGGCTTGCCATGCAATTGCTGCTTTATGTGAAATGTGCTCTATTGACTCGTTGATATCCAACTTCATCGTTCCCCTGCAGGTGATTTTTCCAATGATAATACCCTTGTGCATCTTAATAATTTTTCTGATACCTATTGTCCTATTAGGAAACTACTAGACAAGCCCATCCAAGAAACCTGTCATGATATATTATATATAGTACAATAGAAAATTTATAGGAATAAGAATGATATACGGTTGAACTTGACAGAGACAAATGCCTAAAAAATAGTTGCTGTGCTGGGGGAAAATTTTCTCAATCACTTAATTCAACCATAATGTGGTCTTTTTATAGATATGCATAGATATTTCCTCATCTTCGGCTTATACATCGTTTCATTCTTGCATATGTCTGTGTTTTCTAACTTCATGGCTATATTATTGATTGTGACAGGAGAATCACATATCAGGCATGAATGGGCGTATCCACTGCTCACTAAATATCAACACCGAGACTGGGCGTTTATCAGCAAGAAGACCTAACTTGCAGGTTCATGTTTTGTTTCCCAGTTTTCCTTGGTTTTCACTCACCATTAAGTGTGGTGGGTATCTAATGAGTAATGAGTTTTAGTCGGTACATGGAAGCAAGGTTTTAAATTATGGCATGCCTGCAAAATTTGGCCAAAATGGCCCCAGCGAAACGAAATGTAGGGGAAATTCGCAGAATTCCCCCCTTTCCCCTATTTTGTCGAAATTTCGGCGAAATATAGCGAAATTTCGGCGAAATATAGCGAAATTTCGGTGAAATATAGTGAAATATTTCTCGTAATATTCTGCCAAGTCGGCGAAATATCGTCGAACTTTCGCCAGAAAAATCTGGCGAAATGTTTGGCAATATCGAAATTTAAAACCTTGCATGGAAGTGTTTATGCATCTTCACATATGTAAATCAAAATCATTACAGCAAGCTATTCCATGGATGATTGAGCCCATGGCCGAAAAACGTTTCACCTACGTATTGCAAATGAAACCACCCATGTTTCATAATTGGCATGAGTCCCTAGAACTACTAGCTTGCCTCGATGGCTAGCATGTTGTACTTTGTTTCCAACTGTAGATGCATGGCTTCTCTTTCGTCTTGGGAAGGAAGTTGAATGGGAAAATCCAATCACCATATTGAGAAACTTTGAAATTGTTCCTTCCTTCACCCTAGTATTCTTGGAATTAGGTTGAATTACACTATGAACTCTCTAATTGTTGATTTTTTTTCACTTTTATTCTTATCGCCCAACTTCCATCCATTTAAGACTACCGAGGGGACAAAAAAAGAAGGAAAGGGAGGCGGACAAATAGGAAATGGAAAAGTAGACCTCATTGTCTACTCTTCTATTAGTTGTTGATAATCCTTTCTTCTGTAAATCAGAATCAACCTGCTTTGGAGAAGGACCGCTACAAGATCCGCCAGGCATTCATAGCTTCACCCGGAAACTCTCTAATCGTTGCAGATTATGGACAAGTTAGTGACTCATCAACCATCTGCCTACATTTATATGAAGACCAATTTCTTCCGATTTGATCCGATAATTGATTTTTTTATTTTATGTCTTACAGCTGGAACTTAGGATTCTTGCACATCTTTCAGACTGTAAGAGCATGTTGGATGCCTTCAAAGCTGGTGGAGATTTCCATTCTAGGACAGCGATGAATATGTATCCGCATATTCGTGAAGCCGTTGAACAGAAGCGAGTGCTGCTTGAGTGGTATTCTCATCCCGGTGAAGAGATAACTCCAGTTCTGCTATTAAAAGTATGTGTGAAAACTCTTCTTAAGTTTATAGCAGACTTGTGAGAAACACATTAGGCATAGGAGAAATCATATTTATGCTTAAAGTGTATAACTAGAATCATTTTATCATTGTGATTGCCTAATATGTTTTTTATTATTCTCTTGTGCTTATTTCAGGATGCCTTTGCTTCTGAAAGAAGGAAAGCCAAAATGCTCAATTTTTCCATTGCATATGGCAAAACTACCATTGGGCTGGCCCGGGATTGGAAGGTATAGTTGTTGTTAATTATAAAATGGTTGGTAGATTTTTGTTCTTCAAATCAAATTTAAATAATCGACTTAAATATGGTCATAGCATCTCCATGTTAGGTTTCTGTGAAGGAAGCAAAGAACACCGTGAATCTGTGGTACAAGGGCAGACAAGAAGTGCTATGTTGGCAAGAAGAACGCAAACAAGAAGTGCACACAAAGCAGTGTGTGCACACGTTGCTAGGACGGGCCCGCCGGTTCCCTTCATTGGTTCATGCTAGTTATTCTCAGCGGGGTCACATTGAGAGAGCTGCTATCAATACCCCTGTCCAGGTATTTCTTGTATGCCCCTCTGCACTCCTATGTTTCATGCTGACGGTCATCTTCAAACCTTCACAACCTCAACCCCTGTATGCCGAGGAATAATTCTTAGCACTTTGTTGATTGGGATCAAGCGATAATACAAACACAGTAAAAACGAAGATCAAACAATGCACACAGACATACGTAGTTCAGCAAAGCCTACGTCCACGGGAGAGAAGTTTCCACTATGTCAAAAACGAATTAGGATTGTTACAACTTATACTCCTACCCCATATATGGGGCAAATCCCCAATATACCCTTACCGTACTGCGGGGGCTTTACCCCCCTGCATCCCCAACCCCATGGTACTGACCCGGCACAACGAGTTACCTGTGACCCGGGGAGGGACCCCTCCCCATAGTGCTTCGCTCTGCCCCATGGGGCCCCTCAGGTTCCTCCCCCTTGGATCTAGAGACTAGAGAATATGAACCACCCACTATCTCTAACACTATAAATTTATATACGACGCTAAAAGAACCTTCTTTTTTATTTTTATTTTCTTTTTGAATTTCTGATTATTGTGATTGAAATAGGGTAGTGCTGCCGATGTTGCTATGTGCGCGATGCTAGAAATATCAAGGAATGCTCGTTTAAAGGAGCTTGGATGGAGACTGCTCTTGCAGGTTGAGTTTATATCTTTTTGTTTTCTAGATCTTTTTCTTTTTCCTTTTGTGATTCTTAAGAGTAAATTAGATACCTAGAACACCCATTGTCTGCAACCCTTCTACACACATACCATGCGACTTACGCAACTTTAAGTGACATTCTGTTAGGTTCATGATGAAGTAATCCTGGAAGGACCAACAGAGTCATCAGAGGTGGCCAAGGCAATAGTCGTCGAGTGCATGTCCAAACCTTTCTATGGGACAAACTTTCTCAAAGTCGACCTATCTGTTGATGCCAAGTGTGCGCAAAACTGGTATTCTGCCAAATAGACACTGCCCCAACCCAGCTTTGTGGCGTTGTAGCCGTTTTGGGGTGCCATAGGGCTAGAGGACAAAGAAATCATCGTTGTCAAAATCATTTCTGGGAGTACCGCAACCTTCTGTGCTATATTAATGCTCAAAGTAATCCATTTTGGTGCCAGATTCCAGTACTTTTGATGAGGTGGAAGTCCAAAGGAAAGATTTTATTTGCTGCTTTAGTTGCAGTTTGTAGTTTCCATGTTGAAGAAGTGAACTGGACGAAACAGGAGCGGCGGCAGCAGCAACTGTGGTGATGAGCATGGTGATTATGTAGACATGGGAGAGAGTGGTACACCATGTGTATAGAAATTGCTTACTGATTGAACGATCCATCTATGTAAGTCAGGTTTGATATGTTGATTTTAATGTTTGAAAAAAGAAATGAGAGTTTAAACGGACAGGAATTCGAATTCTGCTAATTTGAGCTGTCCTTTTTGTTTATTTGTTTTTTCAGGGAGAAGGCAAAAAACTAGCCTTATCTCTATAACGGGTTTTTGAAATTTTCTTCTGGAAGTTGGAGTAACGGTTACTACACTAACCAAAAAAAAAAACGGTCACTACTCTATAACTAACGCGGGAAGATAGTGTGTGTACATGTGCAAATATGTAGCAATCCTTGCATCGCAATCATACCTGTTGATCAGTGGTCCCACATTGAAGATCTGTCCACCATGAAGCCGTAAATTTCATATAACAAAGATCGTCCAACGGACGGTTTGGCCAACAGAATAAAGATATAGAGTCGATGCAGCGGATCACTAAAGAAGTATTTCCCGCTTGTCATTTGGTGATAGGGCATGCAATCTTCTAATCAACCGATTCGTTAATGGCGGATTTCAGATTCTTTAAACCCCACCAGAGTCGGAAACCCTAAATCTCCGTCCGTCTACTTCAGTCTCGTCAATCCTCTCTTCCCCGCTCTGCAACTCCTGGAAATACCTTTTGGAAAAAGCAAATTCCATGATTTAGCTTCAGAGGAGAAGAAGCTTTCAATCCGCCAACGGCTTCCAGCTCCAGCTGAAGCTTTCCCCTGATCTACCTCACTTTCTCATAATCTACTTTGATCTTGTGGTCGTAAGGAACATCCATCAGATGATCAAGATCATCATTTGTATTTAAGTCAGACACATAAGGTCAAAGTCCCAAATAACATAATTAGGATGATCTTAGCTTTCAGATATCCCAATTTTTATTCTATCGTTACCAAAGATACTTTCATTAAGAGAAGGAACAGAGAAGATACAGAGTCCCAAACACCATTTTTTATTTATTGGTTTTCTACACATTATAAACATATCAAAAGTTTCTCAAAAGAGCCAAAAGCTTCTCCTGGTTCCTCAGCTTCTACTACCAATGGAGAGATTAATTCCTCTACATCCAATCCATCTTGATTGCTCTCTCCTGTCCACGCTATCGCCCATGACTGCTTCGGAGCTTCAACACCCATCAGAAAAAGTTTACTGCTCCATCACAATATACGCACACATGGGTAGTTGATGGATTGTGAATCCCACCTCAAAAAATGTTAGTTTTCGGACTATATCTGCATAAACAAGACCAATAAGGGATTAGAGAGTCCTTACGATATTCACAGAAAGCATTGAAAGCTCTGCTATCAGAAGGAATAAAATCTTTGGCCTCAATTCTAGAAAACCTTGTCTTGAAAGCTCTTCTATCAGATAACCATTCAGAAGGACAGAGTAAAGAACAATTGAGTTATACTATGGACAAATATAGCAGCTTAACATGCAAACTCAACACAACAACATAACTTTTAGCGAATCATAAACAAATCCAGGTCAAATGATTTTCATTCATAATAGTAGTGCCAATTGACCTCAATCAGATGGATTTCTCATATTAAGAGTTAAAATTTGGCTTTCTTTTTTGATTGGCATGCAAGCTTCATGTTCACTGTCTACAAATCATGAACTTTTATAACCTAATCAATCATTAGGCCGTAAATATAGTATACAAACCCAATCCTAAGGAATATCATGTGTTTATCTGCCCTTTTGATAATTGTCATCTCGTTCATGTACTACACACAATTGGAAATTAAACAACCTTAAATTCTTCGGAGAACAGACTTGGCAACTTCTGATGGAAACACACACGCGCGCGCGTGCACACACAGAAGGAAGTCATTAACACATCTTGATTGAACATTAGATACAAGAATGATAATCAAAGAAACTGAAGCGACATATAGAATTATAGGTGAAACAACTAGGCTATAAAATTTGTTTGATGGAGTAAGAAAGCAAAATAAAGAACACAAGATCATCAAATTAAGAGATACAAAGAAGGAGAAGAGAATATTCATACCTATGATTTGCTTTTACTTTGGGAATTTGTAAAAGCCTTGACCTTTTCTGAGCTTCTTCGCCTGGCCATCTCTTTCTCAAGCTCCGAAATTCGAGATTCAAGTTCGTCATATGTAGGTTTAAATTTTTCTCCATTGTCACATAAGTGTACTGGAGTAACAATGGAGTCTCCGGCCTTTCTCTGCTTTCCATCAACTATCTGGACTGATTCATGTGAATCGGCCTTTCTCTGATTTCCATCAACTATCTGGATTGATTCACTCGACGCTTCATTGTTTTCAATTTCATCCTCCTCTTTATGTGAATGAAACAATCTTCTTTTCACCAACTGGGATTGAGAATACAAAACCGGCATCTTCTCTGTACTAATTTTTTTGTTTTGGAGTTGTAAAACTTGTGATATTGTGAGCATATCATCATCACCACCACCAGAATCCTCCAAATTCTGGTTATTCCTTTTAGAAGGAACCCCAGAAGAATCCTTCTTGCATCCCCTCTTTCGAGCATCTCGTGATCTCTTAAGACTCTTCTTCAAAGTACTGCTTTGTTCTTGCGGCGCATTGCGGGTCATGGACAGCTTCCACCAAACTGAATATCTGGCAGTAGCACTTGGCTCAACAAACCGGGACCGAACATAGCATTGGGCATTGCCGGTGGGCTTGTCGTAGGTACTCCAAGCAACTTCCATCACTGAATTGTCGCGGGTAAACTTACCCGGGAGATCTTGATCCATTCCGAATTGCATTGCAATTCGATGAGGAAGATACTGTACAATGCAATCCAGTCCAATTAGCTCGCAAGCCCTTAAGCAACGACAAAAAGATTGCAATTCATCGGCATTACATGAACCCTTTTCCAGCAACTCTTCCCTCTCCATATAAAAACAAGGAATCCGCCAGTTATTCAGGCAAGCCGAATAAGGGCGCCATTGAAAATCCCCAAGCAGCTTCAAACGCGACCTTACAGCCGAAAGCTTCATCGAGGGTTTCAGTTTGTGCCATCGAGCCGATCGAGGCTCACCGGGCTTGAGTGAATGCGGAGTTCCCGGTCTCAAAGGCAGAAATCGTTCCCAAATCCACATCTGCAAAATCTGAAATGGAGCCCAAACAATTGGTGTCTGAAGCTGCACCGAAGATTCAATCACCTGGTGCTTCAACAGGCTCAAATCCCTGTATGTGTTTGCAAGAACAGCAGGTGCAAGAGCAACCCTTATACCTTGACCTAGATGAATTGCAATGGAGAAAACGTTCTTCCTTACTTGACCATCAGGATGAATGGGAAACACACACCTAGACAACCACAAGGAGAGAAACGCGATGTGTTCTAACTGGCTCTCGCTGTCCATGAAACGGTTTAACCATTCGGAATCCGTTGCTTTCTTGGCTTTGCTTCTGTTGAAGCTCTTGTGCTCTGTAACCATCTCTTCCTCTAACCCCACCAGTTTTTCTTCGATCAAAGGAGCTGTAATGGGTTTCCCAAGCACAGGAAACCCTCCTAGAATCATCATGTCCTCGAGAGTCATCGTTGCCTCTCCAAATGGAAGTATAAAGGTGTTAGTTTCAGAGCACCAGAGCTCCAAGAACCCAACAATGGAGTCACCGGATAGTCGGATTTCGTAAGTAGAACTCATTACAGCGTCAAAGATTCCAGTTTTACGCCAAAGGGGTTCGTATTTTCCAGTCATTCGATCGACCCATGACTTCCATTTTGTTTGGGGAATCTTAGAGCCTCTGAAGAGAATCTTTGGAGGATGCCATTTTTCCGGCAAGTGAAAAAGAGGAGGAACTCCAGCAACTTCTTTAACATCACGAGCACAAGGTTTGAGAAATTTGCCAATTCTCAAACCGTTTGGAGAAGTCATTCTCTCTTCTCCTTCTTCTACGAGAATCTCTGAATCTTCTTCTTTTGCCATTTTTGGGTTCGTACACCGAAGATTTACAGCGGAGGAGATGGGAGAAATGCAGAAAGTGATTAAACAAGAATTATAAGTTTGAATTTGAATCAGTGGAACGATAATCATTATTTGAACGTGGAAGCCGCCTTTGTCAGTATGAGTGTAAGTTTGGATTTTGTTAAATCTGAATTTAACTCAGGAGTGGTTTTTATTTTCGAGGAGAAAATTTTCTCATAATTAAAATTTCCGTTCATTTTCTGCATTGCTCCGTTGCTAGACAGCCTGCAACGCAACGAAACAAGAGCAAGAATTGGGCTCCGTTTGGAAATCAAGAATATGCAAAATTTAAGAACAGGCAAAAAAGTACATCTATGAAAACAAAGTGAAAATATTTTTTTGTGAAGCTGTTTGGATGTTTCAATAAACTGACATGATTATTATTTATTAATGAAAATTATGTAATTAATATTTGGTTAGCAAGAAAATCATAAGAATTTTAGACATAATTTTTAATTCTGCCCTTATATTATAAGTCATATTTATGTTATGTCAGACCGATTATGATTTGGTCTAAGTCCAGTTTCTAGATTTTGGGATCGATATTGGTTTTGAAATTATAAAATCGAATTAGATTGATTTGATTTTATGTTCGAACCTTGATTAAACCGAACTAAATCGAAAACCAATCTATACTCTAGTGTATATAATCTAAACCAAACTAATTTAAATTGAATATATATATATATATATATATATATATATATATATGTGTGTGTGTGTGTGTGTGTGTCAACCCT
>JAUPMG010000005.1:3677036-3696829 GCA_031762675.1 Pachysandra terminalis
TGTAATATGTAAAAAAAGATGATACATCTAATTAAGGAAAACTAAAAGTGAATGTAAGTCGATTAAAAAATATATAAAACTAGAAATCAAGTGTCATATCTATGAGGGAGAAAAGGAAAATATGGGAAAAATGATGGGGAAATGTGGGGTTTTTAATGGGTTTCCCCCAAGTTTTAAAAAACCCAAGTAGTGTCTTAATACATTATAATACATAGAAAAAAAATGCAAAAACAAATGTCTAACATTTTTTTAATTTTTAAAAAATAATTCAAAAAAATTGAAAAATTTCTCCCATGTCGCCGAAATATAAAAAAAAAATTGAAATTTATTCGCCCATGTCACTGACATGTCGCCAAAACTAGGGTAAAACTACTTACTCCTTGGTTTCGTGCCGCCGGCCTCCAAATTGGCGACATGTCGTCGACATTGTATACATTGGGCTCTCCGCTCCGCCTCATGGGGACCCCAGGCCCCTCCCCCTTGGATCTAGAGATTAGTGAATATGAGCCACTCACTATGTCTAACACCTTATATGTTTAATTATTTTTTATTTGTTTTTTTTTTTACGTATTTTGATTGGAAATTGAATTGTAATTCCTCATACAGTTGAGGAAGAACATGAGCCGTAATTGTCTCTGTCACCTGATCAATCAGTGATGCATTGATTAAGGGGATGGCTACCAATAATGGCTCAGATGTGGTATTTTCGTCTCAACATTTTCATGTTTACATAGTCATGCATGTGCATAATTACATGGCTATTGTATTAAAATCACCTCTGCCTGTTGTATATTGATAAGTGGCTTCACATTACATACAAATATATCTAAAACCTGAGTCATATAGCTAGTAAATACATAAATATGGTGGGGCAAGCCTTCTAAAATTCTCTTATTTAGAAGACTTATATTCTTAATATAACATGATTAAACTACTGTAACTATTATCTCATTCTATTGGAACAAGAGAAGTTAGGTAAGTAGTCCTGAATAAATATATGGATGAGTGCTGAGAGTGACCTGAGATTTATTGAAATGAGGGTCTGTGACTCTGTTCCTCTTAGTGCATTCTTTTTCGGCAGGGGTTCTGTTGTGATTTAATTTGATGGTAACATCACCTACACATGAGGGTGTAGTCAATTCACCATCAATCAGACAGATTGCAGTGTTCTAAATGCTGCGACATGTTCCAACATGTCCTTATTTTTCAAAGGGGTGATACAAGATATAGTAAAAGTTGCTCCAGTGGCTTTTTCCACCATGTCCCTCATATGTCATTGCCATGGAGTGTACTTTTTTTAATGATAAAAAAATGTTTGTAAGATCAAACAGGGGGGTTACATGCCACAATGGCCCAGAGATCAACCGAACAGCCTTTCAAGGAGAAGTTTTGAAACCCCTCAAAACTGAGACATTCAACTGGATTGCCAACTTATCTACTTCTTTCAACCTTCATGCGTCTCATTCCCCCATTTGATGACATTGGAAGAGCCCTCGCAATAAACTGGAAAGGCCATTTCTTACATTCCTCAAGTCTATGAGGTAGTTCTCAAAGAGTTTATACTTATTAAAATAGCCAACTCTTGCTATGCCATAGAAAGCATGTATCATCTTTCCCTTGTAGTCTCTAATCAGTGTGCCAGAAAAGATTGTCCTAGGTTCCCCAGAGAGCACCTTTCAAAGGCTTGTTTTTTCCCGAACTAAATAGTCTAGCTGTCTAACCTTTTTATAATTGTTAATATTGTTGTTTCAGGTTTTTTTAGAAATTATTTTACCGAACCCAACTTTCTTAGCTCTGCTCGGGCTCATTGATATTACCATTGGCTTATGCACAAGCTTATTCCAGGCTCATTAGAATTTAGCGGGATCAGGCTTGTCAGAAATTAGAGGCTTAGGCTCAATTGTGTCATTAGGCCATACAGCTAAAAGCCCTTGAGTTTCTACTCCAAAAAGTCCCCATGAATCTGAATTCTGAAATCCGTAACTTCAAAAAAGAAACAAAATAATAATAAATTAAAATTTTCATTTCCAATAGGTAAATCTAAACTGGTTGTTCTTACAGATATTATAAGACCGCAGAAAAATCATATTAGATACTGACTGAAACAAGTCTCTATTGAAAGATTTGTATCCAAGCTTTGGTCATGTGAAACAAGCGAAAACTAAGCTATCTCAGCTTGTTGACACCCCTACTACCTTGTATTGGACATGCCCCTTGTGAATTGTAACAAGCTTTCCTTGAAGATGTTCATTTTTTTGCATGAAAATTTGCTTAGAATATACTGTCTGTTGTGCATGCTTTAGTGGGGTACCAGGCTGAAGTTTGGCACGTGAATACGTGGTGACAAGGCAAAGACATGATCCCTTCTCCATCATTTCAGGTGTTGTGTGGATCTTGCCTGTTCAGAGCTCTTCTTTGGATAGTCTTGTTCAATATAATACAAGACCTGATAGCTAAGCCCGAAATACTTGTTGCTGGCATGGTGACAATTTTCCCCATCTCTGTTAACTAACCAAAATTTGACCTCCATGAAGATATACATGGGTGTTTCATTACTTTTTCAGCTAATATTTTTTCATTCTTGCTCGAGTCGGAAATTTCTAACTTCACTTATATGAAACGGTTTATGATGATATATTTCTTATTGCACAGGAGAATCACATATCAGGAAAGAATGGGAGTATTCATTGTTCCCTAAATATTAACACTGAGACTGTGCGTTTATCAGCAAGAAGAACAAATTTGCAGGTTCTTGTTTTGTTTCCTTTGGATATCACTTGGTATTAGTCTGTATCGAATGATTAATGGTCACTAGTTGATGTTTAGGATATTATGCCTTTCCATGCTCGTGTATTTCACCTTTGCAGGTTCATGCATTAAGCTATCCATGAAAATTGATTCCATGGTTGAGTATTTCACCTGCTAAGGTGGAAATCAAAACCACCCCATGTTCCATTAACAAGAGTTCTCCAGAGAACTACGAGCATACCCCTAAAAGGAAATATTGAGAAAAGTTAGAACTGCCCCTATCCCTCTTTATCATTCTAGTCATAGAGGTAATAAACCCCCGATAGCTGGAATTATTGATTGTTGATATGTACATTCTTGATTCCCTTTTCCATCCATTTAACACGTGCTAAGAGAAGAAAGAGAAAGAAGAAGAAGATAAAGGAAATGAAAAAGCAGCTTTTATTGTCTCCTCTCCTAATCCTTTAGAGTGTTGATAATCTCTTCTTTTATGAATCAGAATCAGCCGGCTTTGGAGAAGGACCGTTACAAGATCCGCCAGGCATTTATAGCTGCACCTGGAAACTCTCTCATTGTTGCGGACTACGGACAGGTATCAACCGCCAGGCATAGTTTTCATGAAGATCAATATCTTTTAATTCGATTTGATAATTGACTTCTTATTTTTATATATTACAGCTGGAACTAAGGATTCTTGCACATCTTGCAAATTGTAAGAGCATGTTGGATGCCTTCAAAGTCGGTGGAGATTTCCATTCTAGGACAGCAATGAATATGTACTCACATATTCGTGAAGCCATTGTACAAAAGAAAGTGCTTCTTGAGTGGTACCCTCAGCCCGGTGAAGAGAAGCCTCCAGTTCCCCTATTAAAGGTACAAAAAACATAAAAAGCACTTAATTTGATCGCAGGATTTATAACCGGGCTTATAGTGACAGCATGGTGTTTAAGGCTGATAATACTGGAAGACATAATAATTGTTAAATTTTAGAAGACAGGTCTCTATGCATTTTTCTGATTGATTATGCAAATAACAGCTGAAGACATAAAGGAGAATAGGAAAAAGTCGGTATAGAGAGGGAGGGATTCATTTGATTATAAAACAAAAAGGCTTTAGTTTTTTAGTCATGAGTTTCCTTGCCTAGTTTTCCAGGGATTTATTTGGTTAGATATACAACAAAAATGCTTTAGTTTTCTAGTCATGAGTTTGCTTGCCAAGTTTTTCACGGATTTATTTGCTTGGATATTAAACAAAAATGTTTTAGTTTTCTTGTCACGGGTTTGCTTGCCCAGTTTTTCCACTATGTTGTAACATAAAGATTATGTTTGATGGGACATGGGAGTTTTTATTACTAGGGGCGTTTGCTTGCCCAGTTTTTCCACCCGCTCAAGTGTGGGTGGTTTGGGGCAGAGTAAGGGGTTGGGTCACAAATTACCAACTATGGTTATTTCCATAATCAAATTTCAAATCCTATGCATGCAAACAAGATTTTGGATTACCTTAATCAATAGTCAGAATCCAGATTTTAAAATTCAGAATGAGAATCTATATTATGGAACCCAACCAAATGCCCCTTGTTGTGTATAATTTGGTGATGGGAGTGTTTATAATTTTGCTGACTTCCAACTTTGGTTTGTTGATTGGATTGTGAGGCAATAGGTGATGCTTTAAAAATAATTTGAAATATTTTTGTTTCTATTTTTGATCCACTAATAATTTTTGTACTTCATGTTTATTTCAGGATGCCTTTGCTTCTGAAAGAAGGAAAGCCAAAATGCTTAACTTTTTCATTGCATATGGAAAAACACCGGTTGGGCTGGCACGGGATTGGAAGGTACATTAATATTTGAATATAACATACCTGGTCATAGTATTTACTTCAAGTCAAATTAAAGCAACGAGTATGGTTGTGATCATCATTATCTCAGGTTTCTGTCAAGGAAGCAAAGAAAACAGTGGATTTCTGGTATAAGGAGCGACAAGAAGTGCTACATTGGCAAGAAAAACGTGAGGAAGCTCACAAAGTGAACCGTGTACACACGTTGCTAGGACGGGCCCGCTTGTTCCCTCATTTGCCGGTGCAAGCAATGCTCAGTGGGGGCACATTGAGCGACCTGCCATCTTCTTTCGCACCCTATTAAGGAATAAAAATGAGCATTCTCTATCTCTGTTTAATGCTAATCTGCTCTTCTTTTGGGGTATTAATTCTTACATTTCTGATTATCATGATTGAAACAGGGAAGTGCTGCTGATGTTGCTATGTGTGCCATGCTTGAAATATCAAGGAATGCTCGATTGGAAGAGCTTGGTTGGAGGCTGCTCTTGCAGGTCAAGTTCATGTGTTAGTCTATCTATCTGTCTACATGCACGCACTAAAACAGCTTGGACTCTCAGGAATGCTGCTTATACTGTTACCCATGATCACAATTTTTTTATTTTTTATTTTTTGGTGACGTGGAACCCCCGACCCCACTTAGTGGGGACAGGGTAAACCTCGGATGCATGACCCCACCCACAAGGACCATATATCAGGTAATCCCGGGGACTCGAACCTGGGACCTCCAGTTCCTGAGCTGGAGAGCTTGCCAATTGAGCTAACCCATGATCACAATTTGTTTACTCATAACATGACTTCCCAACTTTTATATGTTATTGAGATCATTTTGATTAAGCAAAAAAGTGAGAATATCAACATACAAATTTCTGATTGACTTGTAGTTGAACAGGAAATTATTCTGTTAAAGCAGGTTCATGATGAAGTAATCCTGGAAGGACCAACTGAGTCAGCAGAGGAGGCTAAGGCCATAGTTGTTGAGTGCATGTCCAAGCCCTTCTATGGCACCAACTTTCTCAGAGTCGGCTTATCTGTTGATGCAAAGTGTGTGCAGAACTGGTATTCTGCCAAGTAAACCGTGGTTTGGTCCAGAACGTTTGAAGACCTTCATACTCCTTTTGGGGCTCCATGGTTGTCGTGGACTGAACTGCATCAGCATCGTTGCAATCATTTTTGCAAATGCAGCAACAATGCCCGGTACTTTCTAAAGGTGTTGCATGGGATATCTGATGAATTATGCACGTGTTGAATTTTCAGTTATATTCACTGAGGTAAAAGCCACAAGACAAGTGGGCTTGGGATGTATGGCATGTTACTTACTGTGTTGGTGGCATTTTGTAGTTTTTGTACTCGGAGGGCTCGACAAAACAGAATCCGTCGACATTACTTGGACAACGATGTAAAAGTATGGGAAGGAGCTATGCCCTGTATATACAACTATGTCCTCCTTGTAATTCGGATTTCATATACTAATTTAATTTCAGTGTTTGATTGAAAAAGGAAAATTTAAATCAACTGTACATTACAGGTATCTGTTATTTGGTTCTGTGGAAATGTTAGATACAGATTGGAGCCTACACAATGAACAGGAATTTTTTAGTCCCGATATACCAGAAATCATCTTTCACCTTAGAATGGGAATGAAAATTCAGCATATACTGTGGTTGCTATAAGCAAAATTACCTTTGGTTTTCCTGTTTCTAACAAATGTTATTCCACTTTCAGATCCCTAGGGTTAGACATCTGCCATTATTTTCTGAATGCCTCTTCATATCCATTTTGTATCTCTTTGATAGAATGGAATTGATTGGCTGGTGAGTTGTATCTCTTTGATAGAATAGAATTCATTGGGTGGTTGCACTCATCAAGTTTTGAAGGGGGAGCTGGGTTTGGTGACTCCACGAGGGCTGAGCTGTTGACCTTTCTGATTGGGGTTAGGAAGGCTGTTCATGTGGATTACAGTCCGGTGGCGTTCGAGGGAGACTCTACCTCTGATATCTTGGATGACAGGTGATGAGAGCTGCCCATAGAGATTCATCCATCTCGTCAGGTTGGCCAGATACTTGGGTAACTTGGTTCATGCTTCTTTTCTTCATATCCTGAGAGGTGGGAACACCCTGGCTGATCGGTTTGCTAGGTGTGGGGTTAGTAAAGAGAGCTTACTCGTGGGCCTCCCGTCTAATGCGATGGTGGATAGCAGAGCGTGATCTATTTGTGTGGGATTCCCTATTGATGTTGATCCCTTCTAGCTTTGTCTTAGCTCTTTGTTTCTTTGTTTTTTTGTACCATTTTCTTATGTTTGAGCATTGGTTCTCATCTTGAGGTCCTGGCATTTTAGTGTTCTTTTTGTACTCTTTTTTCTGAGATATATTTAATGCTGGTTATTCATCAAAAAAATATCATAAGAGATTCCAGTATGTGCATAATAGACACAAGCAACAGAGCACCCAGTAATTGACATTTCTTTCCAATCTCTGTTATCCACAGTTGATTAAAACATGTATCTTTTTGGTTTCTTTATCTAAAGTAATCGTGTGCAATACAATACAATGAAAAACAAATATATCAGAATACATGATCTCTCGTTTAATGAAGATGGGTATAAAATGAGAATACACAATGTAATGTAATAGACCCAAGTGAAAAAACTATAGGAGGCCAATACTTCAGATGCTACTTGGTCACCATTTACTTTTCAACCTGGCGCAAGTCGATTCCCCAAGCAGATGCTAACTGCAACATAAGCTGATCTGGCGCTGCACCTTCCCAGTCCTTGGGTAGTTCCAGGGCCGAGGAAGCTTCATTTAAATTCAACAGAAGCTCTCTCTTTCCTTCTATGGGGATTCCTAGCACATCAGGTCCATTTTCCAACACTACATCTACCAACTGGAAAAAAAAGGAGACAAGAAGAAACCAAACGATTTAGATTAATTATCATTAAATTAATATACGATGGAATTGCACTGCAAGACAGTAATAGTGTAATGATAATTCAAAAGCTTGGTGATTTTGGCCCCCTCTTTTGATGAATGGGGCGGAGCGTCCCTTCATGATGTATCTCTTTGTGTGACTATGTACGAGAAAAATTGTCTGGAGCATCCTATTGCAAGAACAGGGTACATCACGATACAAAAGATACATGAACATAAATAAACAAAAATTCGCATCAGAACAAATATAAGCCACACCACGCTTTTGCCTTCCATCCCATTCTCCAAATCAGAAACACCATGTTACCTTCAATTATTATTATAACAGCAGAGATTCATTTAGAGTAAGAACTGCATGTTACAAATCAAAAACAAGGAACTATATTTGATAACTTAAACTAGCAGCCATGAGATGTGTGTGTAATGTCAAGGAGATTCTAAAGCAGATTCATCAAACTCAGATTCTTAGCCATGCTTTCAACCTCTCAAAAACCATCAGTTTACCCCTGTCAATGATTTCGAACCAATTCCATTCAGGTCCTTTTATCTTTTCTTTTTTTTTAATCAGTAATGAAGACCTTATTGGAGTAAGGAGGAGAGTACAAAATCTTAAAAGAAGAAGTACAAAATAAAAAACGAAAAAGAGCACCCCATCAAGGTAGGCCTACCCGAATAAGAGAAGAGACCAAGTAATTCCTCTGGTCCCTCCAAACGGAAACCGCACATCCCACACCCCATACACTACTCTTCAAAATCACTCGACATCTCAGGGGAAGGAATGAACTTATCAACTAGATCATTGGCGTCTCTCAGCACATGGGAGAATGAGGCATTCAATCCATTAGCGAGATCAAAAGCACATCTCTCTAGGTGGCTCAGCCTCAAAAGGAACCAATTGCGACTTCTAAACCATGAAATAACCGTCAACGAGTCTCCCTCCACCTCTGAATGATGAAAGCCATGTGCCCCAGTGTCCTTGAGGTCCATTAATAAATAATGAATCTCAGCTCTAAGAACATCACCATCTCCAATAGGTCCCAAGAAAGCATGGACAATCGTCCCATCATGGTATCTACAAATCCATCCAACCCTGAAGGCTCTGGATTGCCCAACAAGGAGCCATCAAAATTAAGGTATGGTGGCTTCCAAATCATCTGATGCCTCTCCACAAGGGGGAGGAAGAAGCAATCTCCTCCCAACCTCTACAGAAATCAGAGAATGAAAAGTCTCAAACTCCGGTGATGTGCTCATCCATGACCCCACCAAGAAATATACGGTATCAACCAAGGGCTGACTCCCAACTCTTGCTCATCAAAAATCCTTCTGTTACGCTCACTCCAAACGACCCAAACAACGGCGAAGAACACAAGTTGATACATCGCCTTACCCCGCTCCCATCCAAGAGAATTGCCACTGAACGAACAAGTCCAAAATACCTGCTGGCATAATCCAATGAACTCCCATCTGACCCAGAAAATATATCCAAACATGTCCACAAAAACAGATGGTCAATTGACTCCCCACTCATCGAACACATGAAACAAACCTGAGGGGGTAAAGCCCAAGGCTTCCATCTTTTTCTGCCCGACTGACTCCCCACCCTTCCTCTTGCCTTATTGGATTCTTCAAATTACACCATCTTGCATCTTCTCACTGATGCCGATATAAGTCACCTTTCACATGCAAAGTCATCTCAACTGAACTTTATTTTATCCCATTGGGGTAATTCTTACTCTCTTATATTTTTGTTACTTTTCTTGTTTTAGCTTTCTTAGTCTTTCCACACATCCATCTCAGCATCTTCATCTTAGATACGCTCAAGACTATGAATACATTGCCTTTTAGTGGCATAGCATTCCATTCTGCAGATCATATCAGATTTAACAGCCATCTTATGTAATTAGACTTTCAACTTAAGCGAAACATGTCAATCAAATAACACTATAAAAGCACCTATCCACTTGAGTCGTTCAGCGATACTTATATGTGCAACATCCATTTCCATACCTCCGTCCTTGTGATCAATTGGGCTAAGATTAATAAATTATCACCATCTCCAGGTTCTCAATTCTTGTGAATGCTTCATCCTTGTTCTTACTTCTACTGAAGTTGTATTCCATATACTTAGCCGATTCAGCTTATATTGAAATTTTTTGATTTCCAAGTAACCAGAACCGGCTGTCCTAGCGGTAAAGTCTAGGTGATGTTGCTCTTGAGACCTAAGATCAAGTCGACCCTGTCTTCATCTTAGTACGGGATTCTCCTCCTGCAAGCTGGATCCTCCCTATGAGGAGGTGGTTATAGACCAAGTACCCAAATTAACAAAAAAGAAAAAAGGACTCCCATGTAACCCTCCACATCCTAGTCTTGCACTTGCTTCCTCTCTATTTTAGTTCACCAACGCCACATCATCTACAGATAACATCCATTAGTGGCACCTCTGAATATGAGTTGTCAATTCATCTTCATCAATGGCAAAGATAATGGCTTATACCCTATTGCTCTTTGAAACTCATTGATCTCACCACCAATGTTTTCACACTAGTTTGCATTCCCTTGTGCAAATTTTATTTCTGATTCTACTCTTTTGCAAGTGACTAGGAAAAAAAATTCCCACTCATAGCATTAGCATTTGCATCTTTGCAAACTTATTAATAGCACTAGCCTACAACCTAAAAGGCTTGAAACAAACAATCAGTATGAACTCCTATCAAACCACATGATCCAAATAGCCTACCAGAAGGGAACAATTGCACCCTTAACCTAGCACTATATACTAGTCTTACGAGTAAGTATAGTGGGACTCCCTTGCCTTTAATACGGTATCACAAATCTACCACGATAAAATTGCATGCATCAAATAATCATGGGCAATCCTGTTAGGGACCAACACCCATTCCCGGTTGCTCAGGTTGAGTCAAGTTGTGGTCGAAGCATCATCAACACCTGACACACATTATAACTTGAAAATTATAATTTTAACTCTCCAAAAAAATAAAAATAAAATACCTGGCACATATTAGGAAACTCTAAAGATTACTGGGTGCATTGTGAGAGGTTCACAACAGTATACACGAGGTTTGAGAGAACCAACACATTAGCGGAAACAGCCTGCTTAGTGATCCAGTTTCAGAGTTCCACACTGTATGTCTAACATTATAGAAGTGTGCTATTTTATTAATTTGCTCCTTTATTCGTAAGTATTCACATAATTGTTTCTCTTCTTTCAATTATGCATAATATACAAATACATGATATTGTGTAAACACCTCATTGACTGATAACCAACTAAACTGTTTGCTAATCATTAATGGTGTCTTCTTAAAATTTTAAAATATGTGCTACTCTTAATTGTGAGCTGGTGAGTTGACAATTTCAAATAAGAAAACTAGTTAGATAAACCAGCTTGAATAACGATCTCCCATAAGTGAAACAGAAGAGGGGACTAGGGGGCAAAAATAAATTTACCTGTTGAATCCAAGATAAACCAATGTCAAACAAGTTCTGGTCCAGTAGGAACTGTCCTACAGCATGCAAAACGTCGCTTGCTACTTCATTTGAGAGTTGATCCACTACAGGGCCGGATCTGTCCATCAATTTCACAAGCAATAGATCATCTCCCGTTGACAAAACTTCAGCGTAAGATGAATCCATATCACCCGCTTCAAGTGCATCCATTGCATTACTCCAAGAAGCCCAGATTGGCTCCCGCTCCTGCACCATATTGTCATCTCCTAAAGCTTCAGCAGTTAATTCGGGAGTAGCTACTCTTTTTGAAGCTCGAGATGTTCCATTGTCGTCTCCAGCCACACGAATGGCTTCAAGGGTAGCCTCATCCTTTGAAGCTTGCCAGACACTTCTTGCAGAAGGCCCCTCTCCAAGCCTAACAGATCCAGGTCCCTTTTCCCAACCTCTCCTGTTGATAACCTGATCACCATCGTGCTCTGATCTAGGTGACCTACTGTCATTTGGACCACTTCCGGCAGCTCTTCTAGAAGCCATATGCCCATTTCTTGAAGTGCCATATGCATGAGAATCCCATGCTTCAGACATGTCTGATCTCCAAGATGGGTCCCTTCCCCTTAACCCTGCAACAACACCATCTGACGGGAGGAATCTCTCCCCCAATGGAAACCGCTCATCACCAACCCTTCCCAGCTTGGTGCCAGAGTAGTCAGGGAGGCTGTTATACTTGCCTAGGGGCCTCACAGATGATCCCTCATATCCCAACATAAAATTACTACCTCTCCTACCAGATGATATTGCCAAATCCCGTGCCATGTCCTCAACAACTCTCTCAAGACCCCGCACTCTATTCTCGAGAGTTACCATACTATCATGGGACCCACCCATGAAGTCCTGCAACTTAAAAAACTTCTAGTTAGAAAACCAGTCTCAGAAACCACTTTTTGAAATATAATTCAATTAATCATACCTGCAACATATTCATGAGGTGTGCTTGTTGTCTCTCCAATAGCAATAACTGCCTCTGGATAGCCAACCAATTTCCTTTGTTATTCATGAAAGATCCCTCAAACTGACCATCAGTCCTGGGAAAACCCAAATGAGCTCTTGAAGAGTCCCTTTGATTTGCTTCAATCCTATCATCAACTCCCCTCATCTTCGAGTCTTTTCCCCTTAAAACTCTCTGTTCAGCCCATTTATCGCGAGCATAGTCATCAAAATCCTGTTGCTTATTGAACATCCCAGTGGCTCCTCTCTCAATGTTATGATATTTAACATTGACAGATCCATGGACATCATCTGATTCACGATTCCCGAGGCGGCCTGATCTATCCCTAGAATTAGTGTCATTTGGCTGCAATTCCTCCTCATCTTGTGAGTTAGAGGTATTTAGACATCTTCGGGGGACTACCACTTCTACAGGCAAATCATCTGAACCCCTTGTTTCAAGTTTTTGGAAGAACTCTGGATTCAACTCTTTATCACTTAAGACAGGTGCTTTCTTCTTCAATATGCCAACTGCTTTGTCCGAAATGCTATTACCCTTGGCTTTGGAAACAGAATCCATAGTCGAGGAAGGACTGGCATATGTATCTTTTGCTGAGTTGTTCACTCCTATCTCATCTGGTTTTATTTTTTCTTTGTCCGACTTCTTCAACAACTCAGTTGATTCTGAAATTTTATCATCTGAAAAAATTGACCATAAACAAAATGCACCACATAAAAATGGTGATAGATAGATAACAGAAAAGGATCAATGCATAGAAGATGACTCCATACTGACCATGAGAATTGGTTTTTGAGTCATCCGAAGCTCCGTTACTTCCCTTTTCTGTAATCTTCTTCCATTGTTGTAATGCCTCTGTCATGCTATCTCTGACAGGTTTTATCTGTAACATCAACTCTCAATAATTGACACAATGAATAGTCCAAAATAGAGTGTGTGAGTACATTCAGCATTCAAGAACTACTAAACAATACTGACACTAAACAGACTAATCAGTATTAAAGTTTAGAACTCATGGTCTCTCTAATGAAATATTTTTAAAAATAGTAATCCTTCATGTATGTCACTTCTATAACAATGGGAAGGGGGTAGGTATTTGATATCATTTTAAAGAAGAAAAAAAAGAGCACTGATGTAAGGCAATCCTCTTGCCTCTGCTGCACACATGAGTCGGATCAAATCGATACCCCACCCCACAATATAAATAAATAAATAGCCGGTCCTGCAGTATGGACATCTATTACGATTCTACATCAGTTGAGCTTTGCTGTCTGGACTATAGTTTTCCCTATATTGTAGCCATCCAATTCCTTCTCCAGAATTTCATAATACATTTAATGACTGCCCAAAAGTATACAATAATTTGGGTATTTAATTTAAGGACAAAAAAACTGTTGGCGCAATAGATTCCTTAGTGGGAGGCATCCATGATGCGTCCATCTATACAGCAAAGGTACAAAGGATTTTTTTCCAACCAATCATCCAGCCTAGACATGTATAATCCTTGTGCTATGCATTCAATTTGGAAACCCAGTAGACTTATATAGATATATAGCAAGAGATCCTCATAAGATTTGTGCTAATCATTCTCATTACAAGTATTGTAGTGAAAGCATCTTTCAAGCAATGCCTAAGCCATAACTTGATTACCTTCATCACCCAGTTCCTCTAGCGCTTGCAACTGCATTTTAAGATGCATTTGCTACTGGTATACCTAGGTGTTGTTGTCTAAGTGTTAAGTGCTAGTGACAAGGATTGTTGCCCGAGATCAATGAAAAGTTAGAAAGTGCTCGACAATCAAAGATGAATGGTAACAAAGCACCAAGGGTTTTGAGGAACTTTATCCATGGTCTGTTTTAGCTTCCTTAATGAAGAGATTAAGACTGATAATCTGTCTCTTCCATAGCAGAAAGTTTTGACCAATACCAGACTGTAATTGAAATGTACTGTACAGAAGGTGGCAGTACAAAAGTAAATTCCAGTACGATACATATCACAATTCAATAAGAATCAGATAATGCGCATCAGGTATCGGATAGGTTTCTTTTTACAGATCTGTGTTTAAGAAAAACAAAAACAAGTAATTATAATTTTTTTTCAGATATTTACGTTTTTTTACTGAAAAATGTGAAATGCAGTCTCTACATCATTTTTTTCTGATAAATAAAGATGAGCATATATATAAGTATCAGAATGAAAAGGTACAAGAAAGAAGCTAACTGAACACAGAAAGACAACAACAAAGCCAACCAAACAGGTCAGCGTGCTAAAAGACACTACCGGAAACTACAAGCTAAAAGGTTATCAGTTCCCTTGTAACATCTCTGCAGGAACCTCTCTCTCTGTTTAACCCTAAACCTATAGGCCAGGAAACAGGCAAACGTGCCAGGAGCACTCACGAGCATACGTGAGCCAAGCCATTGGAGATGGAGAGTCCCCCTCTACAATAATGGACCAAAAACTCTAAGATCTTGCCTCTCAAAAACCAGTGACCAGAGAAAGAATCTCAACTTTTACCCCCCCCTCCCCCCCAACAGGACTAGAATAAACATGGATGACTCTCCCAATGTGATCTCTATTAATGCCTCCAATACCTGACGGACATGGTTTACCAAAGGAGGAACCATCAAAATTGACTTTTGATGGCTCCCTTCAGGAGTGATAACCAGGAGCAACTATGATTCATCCCCAAAGGTGAATACATGGCAACGACGGACCATCTCCTCGGGATCCTTGGAACCAAAATGCCTCTCAAGTCTGGAAAGATGATAAGTTGATAACCCAGGAGGTCACCATCAGCAAAATCGAGTCAATAACTGCCCTAGGAGAGTTCCTCCCGCCTGTATCAATCAGTTTCAGGCCATATGTATTTCTATTGACAATAGTATCAATACCAATACCAGGTTCTGAATCAAGTTTTTAAACCATTTTTTTCACTCTCTTTTTGTTCGATGCGTTGCTTTTCCAGCATACTTGGAATTTCAGTTTGCCACACCATATTAAAATATGTTCTTTATTTGTTGCAGTGATACTGTCGTCTTGCCTATGCAGCTATGCTTTATTCTTTGATTGTTCATCATTGTTTTCAACAATAAATAAACGTATTTAACATTTTACAAATGTAGCTACTAAAAAAAAATTGCCACCTATGTAATGCCTTAATGTTGCCTCAACTAGCGAACCTCTATTGCTTGGGTATTGTCTAGATGCTTCTGACTATAATACTTGATTAGAAATGGCATTTTTCAAATTCAAAAAAAAAAAGGAGAGAGAGAGAGAGAGAGAGAGAGAGAGAGAGAGAAAATGATTAACAATAATCTGAATCTTTAAACCAATGCCTGGGTGATGCCTTAACTAGGGAAGCTCTACAGCTTGGGCATTGCCTAGATGCTTTTGACTATACTGCTTCACTAGAAATGACAATTTCCAAAAAAGCAAAAATGATAATACTATACCTGAATTTTTAAATTTGACTTTTTTTTTTGGGTATCTCCGCGGTGATGGCCGCTCAATCACTCCCCCATAGGGGAGATGTGGGTTTGAAGCCCAGACCCTCCCCAGCCCATCCCTCTTTTGAGGGGATGTCCTACCAACGTCCCAAAGGACTGGAGGACCTTTAAATTTGACACTACCTTATTAGAGTAATACATTTACCCACAGAAAATATAAACATTAGAACCTATCACCTTTATTGTACAATACAAACATCATAGCCAATTCAGGAAAGGCAACAATGCAAACATCATAGCCAATTCAAGAAAGACAATGGCAAGAAAGTACCTTATCAAAGCGGCAAGCCTCAAGAGCAGTTACTGTGGAAGAAGCCCCGTCCATGATTAAATGGAAGGAATGGGAAGCTAAGGTATTCAATGTATCAGCTGCTGCCTTGCGTGTTGCCCAATCCGTACTCTCAAGGCAGTCATGAATGCTTTGCAGCAACGGTTGCAAGCTTTGAGGTGAAATTGCTCCTACCTATGACAAGACCATGATACAGATTGTAGTTACAAGATTACAAGATGTGTAATATGCTCTTTTCAGAAGCTTTAAGTTAGATCATTCCACATGAGTTTTGTTCGAATACAAGGTTTCTTGCATGGCTTCTTGTTTTGTATGTCACTGTTAAAGATGCAAACATTGCATTATTATCAAACACAGGAAGGAAAACAAGATAATATTAGTAATGAATAAAATAGTAAAAAGGAAACCATTTTAATTGATAATGTAAATAATCTTAACAGAATAAAGGGAACTCCCAAATGACAGAAGTTCTATAAAAACAAAGGCTATATCTTGTTGATCGGGATCAAGCAGTAATAATAAACACAGTAAAACGACGATCAAAACAATGCACACAGATATACGTGGTTCGGCAAAGCCTACGTCCACGGGAGAGAAGTGTTCACTGTTAAAAACGAATTAGGGTTACAACCTATACTCCTACCTGATATATAGGGAAAATCCCCAATATACCCTTACCGTACTGCGGGAGGCAGACCACCCTGCACCCTATGGTTCTACCCGGCACCAACGATGGGGCCCCTCAGGTCCCTCCCACTTGGATCTAGAGATTAGTGAATATGATCCACGATCTCTAACATATATCAATACAAACAAGATGTCTGTTATGCACTATGACTTCCCAATTGCAAAATAAGAATGGAAAACCAATTTTCCTGAAATGTTTTAAAACTGAATATCGATGGAAAATCAATGCTTTAATCCTCTCGACAACGGTCTCCACAGAACTAAACTTATCCAAGAAAAAAGAAAATATTTCTTCCTTTCTGAATACCTCACGTAATGGAAAAAAAAGGGGAATAGATGCATCCTTCCCTGTGCATCAAAAGCTAAAAGAACTTTGCAAGAGAACCAAAAAGCCCTTAAGATTATACCAAGCAAAATAAAACTCCTTATGGGAGATACAGAAGTCTGATGACAGAACCTTTTCAATTCTCTTATCCATTTTTTCCTATTCATCAAAAGGAAGGTCTCATGAGAGAAATTACAGGGGATTATAAAGTGATAAAAACCCTCGGATCTGTGAAAGAACCACATATTAAGCATATCCCTTTTTTTTACAAATCAATTTATGATCCAGATTGGGTTTTCCTACTGAAATCCAATCAGACAACTCCAATTCAATCTAGACAGAAAAGAAGAGACTTCATGGTCCAAAATAGTACACCATGCAAAGATATTTGAGAAAGATAAAACAAGAATTCACTAAAATAAACCATAAAACTGCTACTTGTGATATCTGCTTCTAAACTCACCCAAATACATCCAATCAGGCAGCATGGTCATTTTAAAACAAGAATCCGATTATCTTGCAAGTTGCCTTGTTTATTCTACTTAAACTATATACCTTCTCAATGATGATTCCCCCGCCCCCTTCAAATGAAGAACATAAAGGAAGCTAATTCTATTCAAATCCCCCAATACCATACTTGTTATGAAAAAGAAAATACTACTTGATTTTCTTAAACAGATATTATGTTTTTTAATTGTCTACAGATATTTCATCAAAATATAAGGCAAGAACCCAAAGACTTCTACTCAATTAATCAATATAGATATTGCTGCTTTCCACTAGTCCAAATTCAAACAATTAAGATCTATAACCTTTCAAATATGTAAATTTAAGTGAACTACACAGAACAAGGACGATACAATGTCCTAACCCATAATCTTTAACCAGATCATCACCAAATCTTAAAAAAAAAAAAAAAAAAAAAATTGAAAAGAACAGCAGAATCAACCCACATTGACCAAACCTGATTTCCACTAGTCCAAATTCAAACAATTAAAATCTACAAACCTTTCAAATATGTAAACTTAAGTGAACAACACAAAACAAGCATGATACAATATCATAACCCATAATCTTTAACCAGATCATCACCAAATAAAAAAAAATTAAATCAAATGGAAAACAACAGCAGAAACAACCCACATTGATCAAACCTGAGATAGACTTGCAATAACAGGCAAGAGAGCAGCCTTGGCAATGAAGTTGGGACTGTTGAGGTACTTGCAGATCCTAGGGCACAGCTTCTGAAACGAACCAATAGGAGGATCTGTAGCACACTCCACCATCCTCGCCATGCACATTGCAGACCCAGCTTGAACCGCCTTGTTCTGCTCGCCCATCGCCTCAAACAGAGGCTTCACGAATAAGGAAACCACAGATCCTAACCCTAGATTCCCATTATCTCCCTCGTCTCTCAGATACTGCGACGACAACCCTCCAATGGCGTCGCGGCAAGAATCCCTAACGCTCGAATCGGAATCCTTGAGCCTCCTCACAATGTGAGCGATGATCTTGGTGAGATGGGTCGATGTGGAATCGGCGTGGGAGGTGCAGAGGAGCGCGAGGAGGCGTAGGGATTCCTTCTTGACGGCGGATTTAGGATCGTTCAAAGCGTCGTAGAGGCAATTGAGAAGCATTGGGATTCCGTCGGCGGTTAGGGTTTGGATGATTTTCTCCAGGTCGTCGACGGCGATCTGGTGGGTGTCCCGGTCGGAGAGCTTGGAGAGGGAGTTGAGGATCCGTTGCTTGAGCTCGACCATGGCGAGATGGGAGGAAATGGAAGATGATGATGATCTTGAGGGTGTTGATGTTGTTGATGGTGGGGATGGTAATGGGTTTGGAGGTTTTGAGGGTTTTGAATGTTTTGAAGCTTGTGAGCTCATTGTGTGTTTTGTTGCAGAGAGACAGAGCAAGTGAATGAAGATGTAGAGAGAGAGTGGAGTGAAGGGGAAATGTAGAAGATGGGAAGAGATAGAGAGAGGAGAGAGAGTGGTGAAGTATGAGATGCGAAGGTTACCCACCAGAACCAAAATGAGAGCCACTATGAAAGACACATGAGCTCTGTGAAGGAGAGAAAGAGGAGAGAGGAGAGAGGAGAGAGGAGAGAGAGGTTTTTAGAGAGAGGAGAGAGAGGTTTTCAAAAAAAAAAAAAAGGAAGATGAGAGAGAGAGGTGGAGAACAAGTAAGGGTTTGGACTTTAGTTGGAAGATCCCATTATTAGTCAAGTTTATAGACCCATTCCCAAGACTTTAGTGGACCCTTTGATCCATGGTTACTTGGTTAGTAAAGCCTTGCTCTAATTTGAGTAAAGCTTGGTTTGAATCTAACAAAAATCATTTCATGAGTAGAAAAACGCTCAACGCTCTCATAATTAATAGTTTATAAATTTAGAATATTTAAATTTAAATATTTCAAATGAGACCAACCGGGAATTATTGAATTAAAATTATGATATTTACCATTTTTTTTCTTGTTTTTTCTCAGTCAACTTGGGTGTATTAGCTGGGATAGTTCTAGAATAGTATCTAGATTGTTGTCAAGATGTAAGGAAGCTTGAGAGTTGTAAGGAAGAAAAGTACATGTTTTTATCATCTGGTAACATGGTTTCAAGGTTCAGACCGTGGCTTGGGATTGGACCGGTCTAATCGATACCGATATGGACTGGCTGATCCGGACCGGTCCAGTGACTGGATCGGATCGAACAAATGTTTTTTTTTTTTTTTTTTAATTTATAGAATGAACGATCTAACAGGTCTTGGCCTGGACCGGTCTTGATCGGTATCGCCGTTCCAACAATCGGTCCGGCCGATCCATTTTTTTTTAAGGACGATCCAACTTTTGGATCGGCCGGTATCGACTGATATCGTCGATTGGGATCGGCAATGACTGGTCCGATCCAAGATCCGAGACTTAAAACTCTGTCGGGTGAAGTTGTGACCATCGAACTGATCTAGACACACAAGGTCTTGATTCATGACTTTAAGTAATTGAACTACTGAA
>JAUPMG010000005.1:3700712-3712157 GCA_031762675.1 Pachysandra terminalis
AGAAAATCTCCAACAATCCCAGTCTCAGTACCCTGTGGTGCTACTACTGCTAAAAGATCACAACCAAGAACTTCATCGAATGGAGCAAGCAGTAGTGACTGCAACGGCAAATTCTGCAACACTAACCATAGTAGAGTCCCTGAAAATACCCAGAGAACAAAACCCAGTATCTGAAAAACTGCTCATCGCGTTCCAATGCTCAATTCAGATGATATTTCTTTAGACAGAACTCCTAACAGAGAGAAACATAGAGAGAAACACAAGAAGAAAGGATCTTACATTGTTGAAGTTGTGGACATAAAATGCGGAGACCCTGACAAACCATGGTCCAGACTCAAGAAGCTCAGTTTCTCGAAGCTCTCTGAGACTGTAGTCTAAACCTGCAGCCCCTTCACATCAGTTTTCAGGTTCCTGTAATTGAACCCGGGAATCCCAATCGGCCTTTTATTATCCACAACTTCAACCGCGGAGCAGATGTTTGGTAAGAACCCACTTCCTCCTTTCTTTTTCTTTTTTGGTGTCGCGATCACAAATCCAAACTTGGGTCTTGACTGACTAGTACTGGAAGCCATGCCTGTAATGTTTGCCTGAGGCTTCCTCGAGCTTTCACCGCGATCCGATTCCAGTCTGCCAAAGTACTCGATTTCTCTCATGACAAGGGATCCAACAGTGCCTCTGGTACCTACCTCAACTGGGGTTCCTGAAGCCATTTTTTCAGGGAGATTGGTAGCTGAGTTGCAGGCTTTATACCACATTTTCTGTTGGGAAGTGATGTGTGAAGCTTGTGGAGGAGGAATAGCGGTGGCTTTGGATCTTGTCTTGGGGTGATTGCTTTGGCCTTATACACAGTTCTCTACACATGAATGCTTTAACCTCATGTGCTTTTTATCCAAAGTGGACAGCATGAGATATTTCATAGTTGGAGGATTTGATGTTGATATGCTCATTATATTCATGTGTTTGCAATCAAAACATGTAAGTTCCTAACTCTACCTCTTACCCCTACTTTAAATATTTACTTGGTGCTTCAGTCCTTGTTTGCTCATGTTCCAGCTTAAATTAGAGTTCTTGCATTAAGGTCATGGTCTGATTAGAATTGGATGTTGATGCTTTCTTTCTCTATCTCTCTCTCTACACACACACACACACACACACACACATATATATATATATATTATATCTTCAATAATAAGGGAAAGGTGGGTGGGTGGTGTTTTGTTTGGTGGTGCAACTTTGAGTGCTTTTTAGGCATGAGGTTTGTGGGTCTTTTGCTTTCTCTGGTAGTCTCTGAAGTTATCATTCTCTCTCTCTTCTCTTGTCCAAAGATAAGTGAAATAAGTTTTATTTCATTGAAATAAAACGAGAAGTGGTCCTCCCAATGAGGTCCTTCTCTCTTTCTAACTTTTTTTTTTTTTTTTTTAAATCATAGAAAAATTAGGGGTGTAGGACGATCCAATATGGATCATCCAAAACTGAGTCAGAGAGCTTCAGCAATTTTCGGGATCCGCTTGAGATTGTGACTTGTCCCGAGCTGATCCCGAAATGTATTGGCTGAATCGACTTGGGATCGGCCGATACTAAACACTATGCTCTCTCTCTCTCTTGTTGTTTTTTTCTTATTTTTTAAGTGATGTCACGGAAAAACTGTGATTGAGATTCATTTATACACCGTGTGATTTCGAACTTGGAATTGATTCAATGGCACCGGCAGAAGTCATAATTCTCATGAAAAGGATGAATTATGCAGATTACATACACAACTAATTCAATTATACCGGTAGAGCCTCTCTTCTTAAAGTTTGCCTTTTGAGTTGTGTGTATATATATACATATTGTTTTCTATACATTCATATGGTATTTTTAGATGTAGATTACTTGTGTGAAATGAATAGTAAGTGGTTCCTTGACCGGTGCGGGTGACCAGTTACCGGATTTCAGATCAGACTATTTTCCGATACCTGGCCAAACTTTTGAGGAGATCCGAATCGAATGTGCATTCGGCCCGTCGGACCTAAAAGTTGGTTCATCGGCGGCACTAGTCGGTGACTCCCGTGGTCTACATTGGAACTGATAATTGTTTAGTTCATCCCATTTGGCAAAGAAATTGATCATTACCGGACTAAACCTAGCAAGATAGACTAGCTACTTTTTCATTTTGGTAAAAGAAAGGGCGAGGTTTGTTATGAGCTCGGATCGTCTACATCGAAAAGCGTCCACCGGTGCATACACTGAAAACGTGATTGGTGCATTCCATTTTTTTTTAAATGGGATTGTACCAATCACATCTCAGATGTACGCACTGGTGGACACTTTTCGATGCAGACGATTCTAAGGCGGTTGTTAACCTTGAGGTTAATTAGGGCTGCAAAAAAGTTGAGCTTTGCCTAGCTCGACGTGGATCGAACTAGCTCGACTCATTGATTGCTGTGGGTGAAAAAAATTAATGAAACCTTTGATTGAAAAATTATGGATCCTATGTCACAATTTGTGTGATAAGGGGGCCGTTCTGGCGCTCAGAACGTGAATTTGCATTTTGAGCGCAAAAACATTCTCAATTCGCTGATTTGATTTTGCAAATTCGTGAATTTGGATAAAAGTGTAAAAATAGGTTGTCATTTTTGTAATTGTTTGGGGATTTTTATAAAAATATATGAATTTTATATTGAAAATAAGATTAAACTAAGTTGATAGGGAGTTAAATTGAGATATTTTTTTGTATTTTTTTTTTTTTTGTATATGTGGTTGAACATAAAAATGGAAATTGAAATATTTGGAACCTTTCTTAAATGGCTCCGCAGAGCTCCGAAAAGGGCGATCGTGCAAAACGATCTTACAGCCCCTTCAACCTTGACAGCAACATCGGATTTCTTCGATCTCCAGCCTCTATTACACTACGATCTCACAGCCCCTTCCACCACGGTAGCAACATCGGATTTCTCCGATCACAACCTCTTTTCCACTACGATCTCATAGCCCCTTCATCTTTGACAGTAACATCGGACTTCTCCGATCTACAACGTATATTCCACTACGTCGCCTCACATATGGCCTCTACCATCAATTTTATTGTCGGATTGAGGGAGTTTTCTCCATCAAACTCACTATTCTGGGATGGAAGCTTGAGGGTGTTTTTTCCATCAATCACTCTACTTCGAGACGGCCACGACTGCTAACCTTGATAGCTGTTTGGGTTGCTCTCCGTTGACTCTTTCTAGTGGCATGTACTTGGCTGATCACTCACATGCTTCAGATGGGCGTTTTTCCTTGGTCAAAGTCTTGGCTAGACTTTCTTTCAGTCCTGTCAATGGCTGCTTTTTTTGAAAAAGGGAGCTCTGTACACTAAGAGGATTTGAGGTTTTTGTGGACTTGCACGGCTTCTTTTTTGTCACATTTTGTAAATGGTGTTTTTGTTAAAGAGTCACCAACAATGAAATTACCGATTGACGGAAGCCTAAATCGATTACCGACTGTACCTCGTCTTTAAAAGAAATAAAAATCTTAGAACAGAATGGTTGTGGAGCACGAACCGAGTTAAGTAACAAGGAAAATAGTAATCCGGATGTTAGAAATTCGTGAGCACACTGTCAAAGCAATGTTAGAGTCTAATCCGTTAGAAAAATTCTCCAACCCATTTCTTGGGAAATGAACTACTATTTATAGTAACTAAAGGAAAGATAACGGTTAGTTAAGAATCTGTTAGGAAATGTCTAATGGTGTTAATACTCTAACTTGGGGTAGCATGAACAACTACTCCAGTCTCTTTGGTGGACCAATCAAAAGTTACGTTTATGAATTACACATTCGCCACCGGGAACCGTGACACCATGTGTAATCCACGACATATCAAGAGGCTGGTGTTCCTCACGCCCCTCAATTCCGTTCAAATCTAATTCTCCCGCTGTGTATTCGTCGGTGATGCCACGGTATAAGCAACAACGATCAGCATCATAGATGTAGTTTGAGCTATTTCAATCTTGAAACTTATTGAGATCGTCCAGTCTTGGTACTTTCGAGGTTTTTAAGCCTTAGTACCTTCGAAAATGTTTGTCTCAATGCTCTCGAGGTTTTTGAACCTCAGCACTATCGAGACGATTCGTCTTAGTGCCTTCGAGGTTTTTGAACCTTAGCACTTTCGATGGGGTTTTGCTTCAATGCTCTCAAGGTATTTGAACCTAAGAATTTTCAGCGAGTTTTGTCTAGGTGCTCTCGAGATTTTTGAACCTTAGCATTTTCAGCGAGTTTTGTCTAGGTGCAGCGAGTTTTGTCTAGTGCTCTCGAGATTTTTGAACCTCAGCATTTTCAGCGAGTTTTGTCTAGGTGCAGCGAGTTTTGTCTAGTGCTCTCGAGGTTTTTGAACCTTAGCACTTTCGACGAGTTTTTACTTCAATGCTCTTGAGGTTTTTGAACCTTAGCATTTTCAGAGAGTTTTGTCTAGGTGCTCTCAAGGTCTTTGAACCTTAGCACTTTCGACAAGTTTTTGATATTGGTATAGATGAGAGTTCTTCAATTTGGTCGTCATGAGCATTTGATGTGCCGAGATGCTCGTGACGATGGGTTTTTCATTCTGATCGTCATGAGCTTTTGAAACACCGTGGGCCTCATGACGATAATTTTAATCTGATTGTCATGGGAGTTTGAAACATCGTGGGTCTCATGACAATGATTTTAATCTGATCGTTATGGGCGTTTGAAACGCCGTGGGGCCTCATAACGATGGATTTTTTTAATCTGATCATCATGGTCATTTGAAACACCGTGGGACTTATGATAATTTTAATCTGATCATCATGGGCGCTTGAAACGCCGTGGGACTCATGACGATGGGATTTTTTGATCTTGGTCGTCATGAACACAAGCGTTTTGACACGTGTTCACTTTGTGAGACCCCCTTATCCCACATTTCAGGTATCTACACATTTGTATCTGCTCTTTACCATCTCTTCTCTCCTCCCCCTTTTCTCTTCACCCTTTATGGAATAGCAGTTTACTGCTATTCTTGTGATCTTGGGCCTAGAGATCCTTGTGACATCTCAACTTTCAGATCTTGTTTTGAGATCTAATCAAGCCTTGGCTGACTTTTTTATCTGTTTTGCTATTTTTCGTTCTTCTATTGCTCACTTGCTTTGCTTCTTGTAAGAGATTATTGCCCATTGGCTTTTGCTCTGATGGGTTCAATATCTTAGCACTACCGTCCATTGAGGGCTTTGGGCCTCTTGACGAATAAAATTTTTCTTACTCAACAAAAATATATATATATATCTATATACAAATTACAGTTTGTATGATTAAGACGTTGTGTTGGGTCTGTGGCGTTTTATTTTTAAGTTTGCTCCGCTCTGCATTCTGGTGACTCTAAAAATTACACCAGTGATCAGCTAAAACCAGTGTGAGGTGGAGTTCTCAAAAAAAAAGAAAAGTGTGAGGTGGAGTCCACAGTAATTTTTGGTACATGGTGCAACATCCTATATTTCCAATTACCCTACACTTTTACAATTTTTTTTGGTAAAAGTTACATTACAATTGCCGTAATTGGAAACAATCTAGTACTTGCCCAACTAATATCTTTCTCCTGGTACTACATAGCTCTATATCTGATTTTATGTTACAAATTTCCAATCAGGACCGTCCAATCAAAAACATCCAGTTTCAACCGTGGATAAATTAAGTAAACAAATTTATTTTCCAATCAACGACCTCTCATCAAATGGCCGGAATCTTACAAAATGTGGGCCCACATATCGGAAGGATAGAACTGACTGTGTTTTGTTAGAATACTGGAAACCGTTAAGATTCTTAGATAAGATAATTGCTCTCTCTCTCTCTCTCGATCTCGAGTGGTTTATGAAGAGTAGTTTAAGAGTTCTTCCTCTGAAACTTTAATGGCGTCAATACCTTGTTCTGTTCAACTAATCCCTTCAACGATTAGAACTTCTTCTTCTTGTCGTGCTCATGGGTCATTTTCTTCTATATCCAACATTAGTTCTCAGTTTTTGGGTCTTCGAAATAGGCTTGGATGGTTCAGGGGTTCAAGATTAGTGTCTATAGTCGGAGTCAGCAATGGTTCTAGAGTCAGGTGTTGGTTTAAGTTTGGAAAGAATGGTGTTGATGCTGAAGGAGCTGGGATTTATGGTAGCCAGAGTCGGGATGACTTCGATCGAGACGATGTTGAGCAGGTACTTTCCTTTTTCTTCTCTGTTCATACTTTTTTTTTGTGTGATGTGGGGTTTGCAGATCGAATATGTTATAGAATTGGGTATTGGAAAATTTGATCATCTAAAGAAATTTTTTTGAGAAATGGAATTTTGGGCCATTAGATAACTGGGTTTCTTGAGAGATTTGGGGGATTTTGATCATAAAATGGGGATTCTCAAGTGTTCATTATCTGTTTGTTTTTTTTTTTTTTTTTTGGTATCTTTTTATGTGTTGGTGAATTAACCATGATAAATATGTCTTTTAACATTTTAGGTTAGACCAAGGCTGTGTGCTTTCGCCATTAGATTTTTACTTCTGATCAAAGTGTGTCTTGTCCTATCGCCTAATTCTTCTGCATTGAGCTTGCGAATTTGTGATGAAAACAACTTAGAATGAATGCGAAGCTTAAGGTCACTAGATCATTGTTTATTAGTAAAAACTTTATTTCCCAAGTAGAAGTGTTTTGAAACAAAATAGATAGTTGCATGAAAAATAGAATGTCTGATTAGATGAGAAACATGAGCAAAGTGTAAGATGTAGAACCCCCGAGCCACTTAGAGGGGACAGAGTAAACCCCGGATACATGACCCAACGCACAAGGACCATATATCAGGTAACCCTGCGGACTCAAACCAGGGACCTTCAGTTCCTGAGCTGGGGAGCCTGCTAGTTGATCTAACCCGTGTGGGTTAGCTTAGAGACGGTGTGGCTTTTAAGATTTGGAAATGTTAAAAGGAATCAATGGAACAAATAGGAACATGTCAAAAACTGGTGAAAACAGTATTGTTTTGTTTTTCAATAACTGTAAACAATTTCTAGATGATGACAGAGTGTAGATAAACTGGATTGTTTATGAATGATTTGAAGACCTGTAATGGGTGTAGCCTGACATTTTTCTTATGAGTGTGGTTATATGAATGTGAACTAGACAAGTAATAATCAACTTATTGACTTGCATCTAAATTAAGATTAGGGGAAATCCTTCTAAACCATGTTGCAAATCCTACATGTTCTCACTTGACAAAGCAGTCATGTTGAGGTAAATTGAGAAATTCCTTCAGTTGAAGTTCATGCAACAGAGGGAAAATGTTTTGACACATGGATCTGACACGTTTATCTATGATTTTGTTTTTTTTGGTGTTGTTTTTTGCCTCTCCATTATTCTTTAGAATGTCTTTTATATCTGTTGCTTCTTTACCCCACCTAGTTGGGGAAAATGCATTGTTAATCATGATGTTGATGGACTATTCATTTCATGTTAACATCAGATGTACTTGGGTCATGGTTTTGTATTGCTAATGGCTGCATGGTGCTTGTATACATTCATGTGTATACACATGCAAACACACATATAAAATATTTGAACCGTAAAGCATTGTTTTCTAAGCCGAGGTCGAGAAAGAAATTTTCTTGGTTTTTTGTACCACCCTGCATTTTTAACCTGGAGAGCCTTAGCATCTGCAGCCATTTAAACCAATATCTGGACTTTATTCTGGCTTTCAAGATGGCTGGTTTTGAGCCAACCTTTTTTCCTTGATAGGAAAAGAGAAAGAAATAGAAAGGGAAAAAAACAACAGCATAAACTAAATTAAGCATTCTATAGGTTTGTTAAATATCTTATGTTTAGCTTACCTCCAAAGCATGTGAATAATGACCAACTTTGCTTCAAAACAAATTTGGCATATCAGTCATATGCTGAAGTTAGATTCATAAACCTTTTGATGTGATATTTACTAGTTGACATGGTTGATGATTAAAAACAAATTACATTGTACGCAAAGAAGGGTATCTGGAATATGACTAATGGAACCATAAATTGCTTCTTCCAATGACAAATGGTAATTTTCTTTTGCAGTACTTCAACTACATGGGGATGCTTGCTGTTGAGGGCACATATGATAAGATGGAGGCTCTTTTAAACCAAAAAATACACCCTGTAGACATCTTATTGTTGTTGGCTACCTCGGAAGGCGACAAGCCAAAAATCGAGGAGCTTTTGAGAGCCGGAGGTGATTACACCGTCAAAGATGCAGATGGTAGGACGGCACTTGATAGAGCAGATGACGAAATCAAGGAATTCATCCTTGGGTTTTCAGTTCAAAAGGCATGACTTACAGCTTGTCTAATGGAGTTTTCAGATCTATTTTACAAAGTTATCAGATGTATGAGTTTGCTGCTTTATTCTTGTTACTTTGTTTTATTTTTTTCTAATTTTCAGAATTTCAAAATAGAGATTTCTCTAAACATAAAGGAAAGCTGTTGAGGATCATCGAAAATACGATTGATTGGTTTATTATGAAGAGAAAACTTGTAGCATTGAGTCATTTAAATTAAATTCAAAGAAGTTTGTTTCTAATTGGGATTTACAGTAACTAGTTGAGACAAGGCATTATTGCATTTTATTGTATTGTACTTTGTGACCATCAGCCAATTTTAGGAATTTCTCGAGTAAGTGGTCGAATATCTCATCAGCTATCATGATGTCAAATGAATAACGACCTATTTGAATGATCCCCTCTTCGTGTCCTGTGTAGGGACAAAGTTGGGATCTTTCCTTTTCATGACCGAATATACAAAAGGCTTCTTGCCTATGATTTCGGCTATTGGGATCTTGGTAGTAGGTTCCATGTGAGGATGCTGTCCTTTGGCTCTCTTCTTTCAAGAGTCACTCATACTTAGTTACTCTGATTGATAGTTCGTCTGACCTATTTGAATGATCCCCTCTTCATGTCCTGGGTAGGGACAAAGTTGGGATCTTTCCTTTTCATGACCGAATATACAAAAGGCTTCTTGCCTATGACTTCGGCCATTGGGATCTTGGTAGTAGGTTCCATACGAGGATGCTTTCTTTTGGCTCTCTTCTTTCAAGAGCCACTCATACTTAATTACCCTGATTGATAGTTCAAATAGGTCCTCAAACTTCATATCTTCTTTGGCTCTCTTCTTTCAAGAGCCACTCATACTTAGTTACCCTGATTGATAGTTCGAATAGGTCCTCAAACTTCATACCTTCTGCCTCCATAACCCTATCAATGCCCTATATATATATAATTGTAGGTTTATGCAAAAGGACATGAGAATGTGGAAGTTCAGAACTAAAAAGGCCATTTGGTTCCTGAGATTTTCGGAGGTAAACTTTCAGTAAAGACAATTAATTTGAAGCCAAAGTCTGAACAAGTTAAAATGTGATTGTAATTTTATATAAAGGGCCCTGATATAATCAATGTTAATATTCAATAGATAATCCACATTTGTAAGCCTCAAAATTGGTATTTTTTTTTTTCTCATTTCCTCAGATTAGTATTTTGGTGTACCTATTTTATATTATCTCCCGAGAATTTAATTACAAGCTATGGTATACTAAGGAGATGGCACGAATATCTCAGATTTGGATGCAAGCCAAGTGTTTGTTGAAGAGCTGTATCCACCTTCGCACCTTCCCGGAACAATGCATCATAGAGCCGACATACAAATCGCGACAACTCCTCTTCATCATCTTCCCCACAACTCGTCGGATTCTCTCCACTTTTCTCCAGTTCACTGTCTTCCCAATCACTCGTAGGACTGACAGGTTCAATGTCTTCATCTTCTGCCTCGTCGTCTCCAATTTCGAACCTCCCATTCTCCAAACCGTTTACCTTGGCCGATCCTTGACAAGTCGACTGCATATCTGGAGGTTCGGTCCATGGGGAAATAACAGCTTTGGCACCAGAGTCTATCAGGGCCTTCACTAAACTTGGGATAGGACCATATGTCCCTGTGCAGATTATGATCCTGTCTCTCCATGCTCCAACCTAGAGGGGTTTCACAAAGCACAAAGCACAAAGAATCAGCTGAATGAGCCAAGATCAAAATGAACTCAACATTAGCATAAATGATCCATTTCATCTGAAGTAAAAGATTCCAGTAGCTCCTGTTTCTGATATTTTGGAGAACCTCATGGAAGAAAATAAAGAAGAATTCGATATAAACACCTCAGCAACCATCTTGCCATTCTTTTCACATATAATCTTCTTGAAAAAACAATGGACCTGTTTCCTTGGCAGGATATTGCAGGGATGTGCAGGAAACAGTAAAGAGGAAAAGAAAGAATACATAGGCTTTGTTTGAATGTAAGTAATAAGCCAGAAAGTAATATGTTGAAAAGTGAAATTTAATTTTCCTAGATGCTGTTTGGTTGTATCAGGAACATGTATGACTATGACAGAGCATCTTGATTTTGATTTTGGTTAATAGGCAAGAATGAGAAAAAAATTTCATCTGCCCATTTTACTCTTCATTGTATAAGTGCACGAAGACGGAAGCTTTGGTGGTAAAGGGTAGAATGGGGAACATGTTCTTCTCACCTTTTCATTTCCCTTTCCCACAAATTCCTTTCTTTTTTATCAGAAAACAAAAAGGGCCCTTTTTCTGCAGTCAAAGGAGCTTGACAGAAACATTTTCTGTGAGCCCCACACTTTCCGGATCTCCAAACACATATTATGCAGGAAAATCGTCTTTCTTTTATATTCCGGCATTCCAAATGGAGATATAGTAAACATAGAAATTAGGAAACATACCATCCAACGGACATCCTCGGGTGTTAAGTGTATCGATGGAACTGTCCTACGAAACATGTATGCTCCAATTTCTTGCTCATCTTCCATGACCTTCATGTATCATCATGAAATATCAGTACTCCTTGATCAATAATAGCAAAAAGATAAGACAAAGTGATAGTCGTAGAAACAATACTTGTGTTTGGCGTCCTATATATCGGTGGACAATACCTCCAACCTGGAAGTATGGCCTATATGCCACCAAATCAGCCACAGTTGAAATGTTTGCTAAGCTTAATGCATTCTTTCTGCTACGACCCCGCATCATTGACGACAAACTAAATTTAACACTCTGTAAAAATTTATCTGCAAGTTCTCCAGGTTCAGCAACCACAAATACATCATTCTGCCAACTGACAAATGTCAAGTGTGTTAGGACTAAGCATACGTTCACAAATCTTACCAAAAAAAAAAAAAAGAAGCTTACGTTCACAAGTGAGAATTGCATATCTATAGGGAATGAGTACAGAAAAAACTGACCTTAAAATTGAACCGATTGTATCATTTTGAAGAGCTAAATGTATAACACCCACTTGTGGCGAATTCTGTAGTTTCTCATGCAATGAACGAACCGGGGCGGAGAGTTGTCTGGGTCCTGAGGGAGATTTTGGTGGTGAAGCAGGTGCTTTTCCGGATGAAAAGCCGTCTAGACTTA
>JAUPMG010000005.1:3726156-3739237 GCA_031762675.1 Pachysandra terminalis
TAATACACACATAATAATACACATATACCTAATAAGTTAATCAAATAAAATATAATTAAATGGGCTAAATAATTTTTAGCGAGTTTAGGTCATTACAAAACCAGGCAGAGCGGATGGGCCTCAATTTCGTTTGGATCACAGGAATTCAGAGGTGGGAATTAGAATTGGTAGGTGTGAATTTTAATTCTTGTATTTGAATGACCAATTTTCACAGGAATTGAAATTCACGTGTAAAAACAAAAAGACACCCAATTCTAACGATTCATGAGAATTATAATTCAAACCCTAGAGGTGTTTACTGTAATTCCCACGTAAACTAAGTTTTTTGTTGGATGGTTTAGAAGGGTAACCTGTCCACCCCACCTCACCCCTAATGATTCCAGTTTGGTAACCCATAAATCAGGTTAGGGACGGAACATGCCCATTGCTATCCATGGATCTATGGACTGTTTGGTACCAGTCCGTACCGACTAGTACGTATCAGAAGCGGACCTCAACAGTCTGGTTCCAACTCGCGATACAAACTATTGTATTGCATGGTTATGGACTGATTCAGTACAACCGTATCAGTCCGGTACAACCGGTCTGACCGATCTGTATTTTTATTTTTTTAATTCTTTTGGTGGATGGTCCAGACCGGTTTCCATTTGGGCCAACGATCGGTCTCGACCGATACCTTCGGTTCGATGACCGGTCCCTCTGCTCTGGCAACCAATCCTGTCCATATTTCTTTTCTTTTCTTTTTTTAACTTGAAAATATATGTTTTTTGGTACCAAATCTTGACTGGCCGGTACCGCCAGTCAGGACCAGTCTAGTACCTGGTTCAAATACATTAAACCTTGTCAATCAAACAAACATATGAATTTGAAATCATAAAAATTATAATTCGTATGCATTCCACCTCTAATGTATATTTGAATTCATGCGATCCATCCAAACGTACCCAAAGAGTCAAAAGCAGGTGCTAGGTGGTTGTGCCAATGATGTTGTGTTTGTATCCTAAAAACAAGGGATTGCATCCATAAACGTCTGATCAAATTTCTACTAGTAGTAACAATAACAAGACTTTCCAAGAGATTTTGAAGGATTTCTAAGAACCAAACGAACTTTGTTTCAGAGTTCTTTTCGATTACAGCATAGTCTTCAGAGTTCTAAACGATAAAAATCCAAATTGATTTAAAATACGTGAGAGAGAACTCACCTGAAGGATCAAAACTAAACGATTACAGCTTGTTTTGAGGATTGCTGCTTCAATGGTCGAAGACCTCTTCCCTTGTGAGAGAACTCTAAAGTTAGTGGTTTATCGTTGTGAGATAGAAGAAGGTCGACCTAGTAAAATTAGTTTGCTATTGATTACTTATTTACAAATTTGCCACCGAAAAATACAAAACCCGTTCTAGAAATTCAGAATGAGAGTTGGAGGTTATTCTCGTTTTGGGAAAACTCATTCTAAGATCCTCTCAAGTTACAATCACTTGTTGTTGGTGCATAAACTAAATCTCCTCTCTTTCCTAGTAGTCAATTGGGGGGTTTCTCTCAGTTGAGAGGCCGAAGGGATGCGGGTAGAGGTGGCAATGTGTCGGGTCGGGTCAGTTTGTATCGGGTCAATGCTTAAACGGGCTGTGTCTGGCAACCAAACCCAACCCGCTCATAAACGGGTCGAACTTGTTAACCCGTTTAAATTTTAATTAGTTAATTATTTTAAATTTTATTATTTTTAATTTTAAATTAATAAAATAATAATAATAAACGGGTCATACAGGTTTGGCGGGTTGGGTCGAGAAAACCTCAACCCGAACCAACCCATTTAATAACCGGGTCAATCCTAACCCGTTTAGTCGGGTCGGTAGGTTGGGCCTTGTTTTGCCAACTCTATGTGCGGGCGTGCCAAAACTTTTACAAGTTCACCTGAATAAAGATAGTGCAAATCAAATTGCGTAAGTTAGTTTTTAATGTAATCGGCCGATGGTAACCAATCTTGAGTCAAACGATTGTGTGGTTCCCAATCTCGAAGGATCAGTTGCTAAAGTAGAAATACTGATTTTACTCATTAACAACACTTTCATATAAAACAAGTAGAACATAAGTTAACATACAACTTAGAAGATAAACCTTCTAACCTGAAAGACACGAAGTAATATTAATAAAGAATGTACAATACCTCTGGCGGCTCCTTGGGCTCTGACTATGGGAACGCGACTAGCTCACAAGTGCACAAATCAACATGCAAGGGATTATCGAGAGGAGTTTTGTAAATCTTTCGACTGGGATTCCTTCGTTATCGACTAGAAGGATCTTCTGAGAGAAACTTAGTTCGAAGTAAGAAGTAGGTTGCAAAAGCTAAGGGCTAACCAATGATCGCTGGGAATCAGAGACTAAGTTATGTATAGCTTTCGAGTTGATTTGCTATTGAGAGCTTTCTTTGTTGACCTCTTCTATTTATAAGTTCTGAAGCTAGTTGTCTTTTTTTATTTGAAATTTTCTTCTCCCTCACATATAGACAGTTGTAAAAACTACTTTTGAAGCTTTAAAAGCCACTATCATGTGTCATCTTCATGATGTGTCATGTAAAGGTAGTTATGATAACTACTACGTCTATGTCTCTTCTTTGGAATGTATCATACATGAGTAGTTATCATAACTACATTGAAGCCTCCATATGTGCATGCCATGTGTTATCTTTATGATGTGCCAAATGTCAAAATCTGGTCAATTAGTGACTATTTGTAAAAATATGGCCTAAACACTTGTGAGTTGATTTGAAACCAATCAGATTATGACACGTGAGATAAAGATTTAATTAAAATATATTTAAAAATTTTAGACACAAAAATCAAGGATAAAATCACTTTATCATTAATAATGACGTGACATTTTTATCCCACATATTATAATCTGATCGGTTTCAAATCAACTAACAGGTGATTGTAATTTGAGAGGATCCCTTTTCAACTTACTGTGACCCTACGATCGAGTCACGTATGAATTGAGTGTTTTCAACCCGCAAATAAATGGGTAGGATTTGGATTAACCCGTCGGGTTATTATACTATATATAGGTTACTAACTAATTAGTAGATATTGGAGCATTAGAGAAGAAAATTTGTAAGATATTATATTAATATTGCTTACATGAGATTAAATAAGATTATAGAGAAAAATAAGTATCAAATTACAATATCATTGTAACTTGTAATCAGGTTTATTATATAAGAAATTAGATGAGATAGTAAAATAAATAATAAAAATTTAATAAAATTCAACGAGTCGAATTGAGTCAACGGGTTAATACAGGTTCAGTGCTGGTTTGATTATTTCAACTCGTTTATTAAACATGCAAGTTTAGGCTGAGTACTAACCCGTTAATACCCCTATCAACCCGACTCAAATCAGCTCAATTGCCACCTCTACTAGTTGTGAAGTACAATAGAAACAAAATTCCACAACCAGAACCAGAGAAGGATAAAAAGTTGGAAAAGAAATGATGTAAGACCGTTGTTATAAAGTGGAAAGAAGGATACTCATATCCCAAATATCTTATAAATGAAAGTTTATTTGAGAAATCCCACTTCCTAAAATCTTGTCTCGACTCTTGTAAATATGTACTCGGAAAAAACGAAAACCCTTTCCTTGATATTTTATTTTTCCTTTCTCTCAAAATATAGGTTGCATTCGTCCTACTTGTGCATTTGGGTAAGTACTTTTTGGTACGCATCTTATAAAACGACTTCCCGCGTATGCGGGGAGCCCAACAAGTAGAAGTTATTCTCAACAACTTTATATGGACATTCTTCATTTGCTGCTTTGAATGAAAACTTACCAAACATATTTTAACTTAAAAAGTGCTTTTAATAAATAAAAAAATTACTTATTTAAGCATGACAAAATCAGCCAGGGGAAACAAATAAGTCTCATTTTGAGAAGTATTAAGAATCAGATGCCGGAGATATTTGGGTGTCGCCCGCCACGTTGGACTTGGTGGTGCTCCACCAACCAGGCACTGGGAATCGATGCGCACACACATTGATTCGTAAATTTGTCACATCCCACCTGCTGGTTTGTGCTTTTGCATGTCCATTGGTTATCTTTTGCTCAAAACTTAATTTATTTACTAAATAAAATAAACCAACTCAACTACAATTGGCTGACATGGATCCAAACTAGTGGGCAACTTGGTTCAGTCGGGTTGGCATCAACCCAATATCAAAACCAAACCTAAGTTAGTGAAGGTTAACCCAAAACCAAACAAAACCAAATTGAAAACCGAAACTTCACAACCCTGAGTTGAAATGAAAAATCCTAAACCCAAATCAATCCTACCTTGATTGCAAATTCAATTCGGTTTGGATCGGGTTAATACAATTTTTTTTTTAAGAATTACATTTTATATTTTACATCATACATAAAATATAATATGCCATCTATATATATATATATATATATAATAAGTTAATAGCTATTATTCAGCTTAAATCGATTTGATTCGGTTTGGTTTAGAGGTATATATGCTAAAATTCGGGTTTCGGTTCAGTTTTGACCAGGATATCAACCCAAAACTAAATAGATCTAACTCGATTTTATAATTTCAAAATCGAAACCTAACCAAATGTCTAGGAACCCAATCTAAACCAAATCGAAATCAGTTTGGATCGGTCGGTTTTTGCGTTGAACCAACCCAAGTTGCACCCTAAATCGTAATCCCAACTAGTTAATCAGATTAGAGTTGGCCTAAGAACTACAAAGCCAAACCAATGGTCCACCTATGGTTCAAGTGGTCGAACCACTAGTTTGAAAAGGTCCGGGTTCATAAAACATATGGATTTGACTAATAACGTGCATTTAAAGTTTGACGTGGCCCCACTTTTGGTTTCCATAAAGACGAAGAGTCTACATCGTCTTTCCTCTGTGGGCCCCATTTTACCTATTCGGGTAATTCCCACGACCCTCTTTAAGAGATTACCTGTAACGTCATCCTACCTGAGCATGTAAAGCTCCTTACTATACACCGTAGGATTGTCCTCTACTCTCCATCTGATGGATCGTAACCGTCCAGATGGTGGAATATTTGTTTTTTAGTTTGACACGTAACCGTTAAAAGTAGTTGTTTTGACTCTAGGGGTTTCTCTATAATTTACTCTTCAAGTTATATTAATGGAGTCCTCAACTCTCTCTCTCTCTCGCTCTCTTTCAATGTACAGGACATGGGTCGTACAAGTCAAAATCAATAGAACTGTTTCTGTCTTTTGAATTTCTTTTCTTCCCTGGTTTCATACCCAACCAGACAAGTGAACTTGTGGTTTAAGGGTAACCTAATCTTTACTAAGATTGTTTTTTCTCAGTTTTTGGAGTTGCAGAAGTAATGGGGTTTTGTTAAATTCATGAAGGGAATTTCATATTCTTATCTGCTTTCTTGGAATCACTTGTGAAAGTGATCGTTCTGTTCTTTAATGGGGTTTTCTCTGATTACCAATCAGAAGCTGGGGTTTTCCTTTATTTCTAAAGCATCAGCTAGAAATCCACTTCTGTAGTTCTGTTTTCCATCTTATATCATCTGGGTATGTTTTTTTTTTTTTCATTAATTGGGTTTTCTCTGATTGTAAATCAAAAGCTGGGATTTTCCTTGATTTCTAAATCATCAGCTAGAAATCCATTTCTGTAGTTCTGTTTTCCATCTTTTCTCATCTGGGTAGCCAAAAAAAGGATGTAAATTTCAGATTTTAGAGGCTTTCAGACAATTGGGTTTTCACTTTTTCTTCTTGTTAACCTCTTGGGAGTTTCAACAATGGCGTCTGCTCTGTTTGTATCAAATTTCATTTTGATTTGGGTACTCGTTAATGGCTGTGTGTATGGCCAACGTCCTGAAGCTGTCAATGTTGGAGCAGTTTTTACTTATGATTCAGTCATCGGTAGAGTTGCAAAGGTAGCTTTGGAAGCTGCAGCTGATGATATTAATGGGGATCCAAGCATTCTTAATGGAACCCACTTGAATTTAGTCATGAAGGATGCAAATTGCAGTGTTTTCATGGGGGCTGTGGGAGGTATCTTCCTGCCTCTTTTGTTGTGTTTGATTTGCATTTTTTTTTTCTTTCCCTAATGAGTTTTTAGTAGTATTGCTTTACTGTTACATATTCTAATTTTACATCTCACAGATCAGTTTAGTAGAGAGGTTTTGTAAGAAATTCTGTTCTTAACCATTGTTCCTTCCTTGCAAAGAACTTAAAGTTAAATATCAGTTCCCCAAATCTCTGCAATATGTAAGTTGATCTAGATTTTAAAATTTAATGTACACACACCCACACACAAATATCCCACAGCCTCTTTTGTTGTGTTTGATTTGCAATTTTTTTTTTGGTGTGTGTGTGTAGGGAATTCTGTTCTTAACCATTGTTCCTTCCTTCCAAAAAAAAATATCAGTTCCCCAAATTTCTGCAATATGTAAGTTGATCTAGATTTTAAATAGTATATATATATATATATACCGTCCACAGCCTCTTTTGTTGTGTTTGATTTGCAATGTTGTTTCCCTAATGAGTTTTTATTAGAATTGCTTTACTGTTATGGTCATATATATTCTAATTTTACGTCTCATAAAAAGTTAATCAGTTTAGTAGAGAGATTTTGTAAGGAATTCTGTTCTTTAACCATTGTTCCTTCCTTGCAAAGAACTTCAAATGAAATATCAGTTCCCCATAACTCTGCAATATGCAAGTTGATCTAGATTTTAAATAATAAATTTAATATATACATACACACATTTGTGTGTATGTATATATATATACATGTATATACACACACACACACACACATTTGTGTGTCTGTATATATATACACATCTTCGTCCTAAATCACATCAATTTGATGAGTGGACTGGCTTCTTGGAATGTTTGATACACATTTGTCTATACCCAGATCATATTGAGATGGATCACCAATTTGTTTGGGAAGATTTAATTTCTTCCTGCTTGCTCCTTCAGTCACCTCCATGTTGATTGTTATGGTATTATTCTTCTAATTTTTCAAGCAATGTCCTCATTGTATGAGAAGAACTTGTGGGTCGTAAAGGCTTGAATGCCATTTTCTTTTATTAGCAATCCTGAATTTATATTTTCATTCTAATCAAGTTCTTTTTTCTCATATCTAAATGGAATATTGAGCCATATATACGTAGTTTTTACTTGTAAATCTCGTGTAATTAGTATACATCGCCATAGATAACATGCTAGCTTATACCAAAATTACTGGAAGAGTGATCCAATTTAGAGTGTAAAGTACCAAATTAGGCTATTTCCTTTCTATCAGGATATATATCTTTGGTAACGTGATGCTGTTGACAGATATATAGAAATCAAAAGTTTAAATTCTAATTTCGCTAGGGGGTGCCTGGCGAAATTTCGCCAAAATGGGGGGATATCGCCAAAATATCGCCCCTCTATTTCATGTCGCTAGACTAGAAAATGGCAATATTTCTCCGGCATGCCGGCGAAATTTAAAACCTTGATAGAAATAGGGTATCCTGAATGTATTGAAATTCTGTGTGCAGCATTTCAGGTACTTGAACAAGAAGTGGTGGCCATGATTGGCCCACTGTCCTCTTCCATAGCCCATATGATCTCCAAGATTGCCAATGGACTCCAAGTGCCTCTTGTCTCATTTGCTGCTACGGACCCGACACTTTCCGCCCACCAATTTCCTTTCTTTCTCCGAACCATACCTAGTGATTCTGATCAGATGTCAGCCATGGCTGACTTGATTGACCATTTTGGATGGCGACAGATTATCGCCGTCTTTGTCGATGATGATTATGGAAGGTATGGAATATCATCTTTAGACGACGAACTTGCAAAGAAACTATCAAAGATCTCCTATAAAGTGGCTTTGCCTCCCAAAGCCGAACCTACTCTCATTGCTAAATCGCTTAAAAAATCCAAATTGATCGGCCCTCGTGTGTATGTGGTTCATGTAAATCCTGATTCGGGTCTTGAGATCTTCTCCGCGGCCCGGAGCCTTCAAATGATGACCAGTGATTATGTCTGGCTTGCAACAGATTGGCTTTCTGCTACTTTAGATTCATTGCCGCTCATGAACCAAAGAACTTCACTCCAATTGCTTCAAGGTGTAGTTGGGCTTCGCCAACATACTCCACAATCTAGCCGGAAGAAGGATTTTGTTTCCCGGTGGAGCGAATTGCGCCGAAAAGGGTTAGTTAGTTCTGAGTTGAACACTTATGGATTTTATGCTTATGATACTATGTGGACAGTTGCACGATCTATCGATGATTACCTAAATGGATTTGGGAATATCACATTTTCTTCTGATAGAAGCTTACATGATATGAATGCAACAGCACTGCACCTAGAAAAGCTCAGAACCTTTGATGGTGGAAATCTTCTACTCGGGAAATTAATGCAGACGAACTTCTCAGGTTTAACGGGGAAAGTTCAATTTGATCCAGATAGGAACCGTATTTCTGGTGGTTATGATGTCATTAATGTCGATCGAATGATGATCCGTACAATTGGTTACTGGTCTAAATTTGGTTTTTCGGTTGTAGCCCCGGAAATGCTGAACAAGGAACAGCGGGGTCAGAAGCTCAATAATGTTACCTGGGCTGGTGGAAAGTCGGATAAGCCACGTGGGTGGGTGATCGCGGATAATGAGAGACCGTTGAGAATCGGAGTTCCGAAAAGAGTAAGTTTTGATGAATTCGTGAAGGAAACAATAGGCAGCGATGAGATTGAAGGGTACTGTATTGATGTGTTTAATGCAGCAAGGAAATTAGTTCCTTACGCAGTTCCGTACAAATTCCATTCTTTTGGGGATGGCCAGAAAAATCCCAATTACGACGAGCTTGTAAGAATGGTTGCAAATGGGGTAAGTATATATTATAGTAGCCTCTTCTACTAATGCATATAAACAAGAAGGAAACCTAAGGTTGTCCTTTGGTTCAGAAGGTAGTTACGGTCTAGCCATACCATAGTGTTTGAACTCGAGGATCGGGATCGTTCCCAGACGATCCCGAGTTGGATCAGCGATCCGTATCAGGATCGGCCGAGTCAAATAACGAGTCAAAAGAACAGAAAAACTGATAAATTACTTGTCTAGGCCGATTTGTTTCGACTCGGCCGAGTTGGATTGGACGATCCGAACGAGTTTGACTGAGATTGACCGACATATGTATCATGTCTCGGACCGAGCCGATCATGAGTTGTATCAGAAAATCCAACTCAGGATCAGCTGATCCTTTACACCATGAGCCATACGGCGACCGTCCTGGAGGGATGAAGTAACCATTACAGAAATCCAGCCTAGGAAGTCTTTATGCCAGAAATTAATAAAAGGATGACACTTAATTGTTATATCCATCACATCCCTTTAGATGATAATAATATGGAAGGTGGCTTTGGTCTGTGATCACTCCTGGGTCGGTCAGACCTTAGGTCGATCGGGTGGAATTGGAGTTGCCACCATTCACTTCTCACTCTCAAATAAACCCCCTTACCTAAATTCTGGTTAGACCGTCTTAAATTCACAATTTCGGTTTATTTGCAATAAAATTTATTAATCTATAGGTGACCATCCACACCTCGACCCAATAGATGATAGCGACTCCACTTGATCAACCTAAGGTACTGGGGGTGATCACAGGGTCAATTTTTAGATTAATATTTGGCTTATGACGCCTCCAAAATAAGACCATTTGATCATGTGTGGACACTTATTTCTATTCTGGATCATTTGCTGGTATAGCTCTCCGATTTCTTGGTATTGTGATGATAGGTCTTTGATGCAGCTGTTGGAGACATCGCCATAGTCACAAACAGGACAAGGATTGTTGATTTTACTCAGCCTTATGTTTCTACAGGCCTTGTCATAGTAGCTCCCATCAGCAATACGAAGTCGAGCGCTTGGGTATTTCTCAAGCCATTTACAGTGGAAATGTGGTGTGTTACTGCAGCATTTTTTGTACTGATCGCAGTGGTTATTTGGATTCTTGAGCATCGGATCAACGACGATTTCCGTGGCCCCCCTAAGCGCCAGATTATAACTATGTTCCTGTAAGCCTCCCTGATGCAAATTATAGTTTTTGGATCTCATCTCTTTATAGGCTTTGGTATCTAGCCTCATATCCCTCCTTGTTTCTCTTACAGTTTCAGCTTCTCGACGCTGTTCAAGACAAATCGTAAGGAAAACTTTAGCCTTCGTGTCCCGATCACTTATTTTCCTTTTCATAGTATAAGCTTGATTACATTCCATGGTGGGATTTGTTAATCACAGAAGAAGATACGGTGAGCACGCTAGGACGAATGGTGATGATGGTTTGGCTTTTCCTATTGATGGTCATCACATCGAGCTACACGGCAAGCTTGACTTCTATTCTTACGGTCCAGCAGTTGTCATCACCCATTACAGGAATCGATAGTTTGATTGCAAGCAGTTGGCCCGTTGGGTATCAAGTTGGTTCATTTGCTCGGAGCTATCTGAATGAAGGTCTTAACATACATCAGTCAAGATTGATTCCTCTCGGCTCGCCGGAAGAGTATGAAAGAGCACTGCTGCAAGGACCAAGCAATGGTGGGGTGGCTGCTATAATAGATGAACTTCCGTATATCGAGCTGTTTCTGTCGAACCAGTCTGACTTTGGGATTGTTGGAACAACATTCACCAAGAGAGGATGGGGATTTGTAAGTAGAAATGCTGCATGCTTATTTAATTATCCCTCCACAGTCCATAGTGTTTAAACTTTAAACTTGGTATCAGGTCGGGAATTGTCCCGGTTGGATCGGCAAATCCAAAACATGGTCCGATTTAAAAAAAATAAAATCAGAAAATTCAGGAAAAAAAAACTAGAAAAATTATAACAATATAAATACGTAAAAACATATTGAAATAAGTGTCTAAAAACTTATAAAAAATCATTTTACTAACTAATATTGTTGCATTCATGCAATCGCCAAATCAAAGTATGCATTTGATTCCCATTTGACCACAACTGATCCGAGCATAGTGTCAAGTATCGGCTTGGGACAAGTTGTGATCCCAAGCCAATCTCAAAAATTGCTAAAATTCTGTGACTTGGTTCGAAATCAAGTCAGATCGTTCGATCAAAACAATCTAACTCGGTTTTGGACGAGTTAGATCAGACGATCCATATTGGATTGTCTGACACCCCTAATTTTTTTTTTATGATTTTTAAAAATAAATAAATAAATTTTGGACCATGTTTGGATTGGCCGATCCTGATCTGATACCGAGTTTAAACACTATGGATCCAAGGTTGAGTCAAACCAGGTGCATACTAAAAAAGATCTCTTTCAAAATGCGGCTGTGTTTTGGGAAAAGATCTCCTATTTGTTGAATCATGCGACCAGACTAAAAAAACACGTTTTGGACGATCCAATATGGATCATCCGATCTGACTCGGTCTGAGATTGAGTCAGATCGTCTGGATTGAACGATCTAACTCAATCTCAGACAGAGTCAGAGAACTTTTAACAATTTTAGGGATTGGCTTGGGACTATGGCTTGTCCCGAGCCGAGTTGTATCGACCGATCCGACTCGGAAAATGCTGCATAATACCAATCCTTCCAAGTTAATATGTTCATATATTGTTTAGAAAAGAAAATAATAACAAAAAAAGCTTTATGCTTCTCTACAAATTTGCAGGCTTTCCCGAGAGACTCTCCTCTTGCCGTCGACATGTCCACGGCAATCCTGAGACTTTCGGAGAGCGGTGAACTGCAGAAGATCAACAAGAAATGGTTTTGCAATCAAAGTTGTCCGGCGCAGGGGAGACACAACTCCAAGGCTAACCAACTCCATCTAACCAGTTTCTTGGGTCTATACATCATGTGTGGTGTGTTCACCCTCTCTGCATTTCTAGTGTTTCTGCTACGAACAGTTCGGCAGTTCCTCCGGTACAAGCAGAAACAACTACAGCTTGATTCTGGTTCATCGCCCGAGTCATCATCGAAGACTCGCTGTTCTCAGGCCATCTATAACTTCTTTAACTTCATCGACGAGAAAGAAGAAGCGATAAAGGAGATGTTCAAGCAGGGTGATGACCATCAACCCCATGTGAGGACTGTAAATAATTTGTGAAAGGAGTCAATTGAATTGATATAATTAGAAGATAGCAATAAGATATGTATAATTTGAAAGCAGAAAGTATTACCTGTGTAAGAAGTGGTGCCCCATAATCATTAATGGGACTGTGCTCCATTGTAGATTTTCAGTAACATATAGAATGTATGAACTTTGTTTGTGTATATATATATATATATATATATTTGGGCTAGTAGTAATTTCCATGTAGTATAAAGGGCTCACCTAAAATTAACATTTTTCTGTGTAAAACTTAGGATGTGTTTGGCCTGGTTTGTGCTTTTGGATAAGCACTCATTGAATAAGTGGCTTAATGGGAGCACTTATTCACAGAAACAACAAATTGTTTATTTGAAGAAAATAGTGTTTGATAAATATATTTATATAAGTGCGTATGAAAGTTTAGGGATAAAATAAGTATCGTGAACATATTATTAAAGTTTAGAAATAACATTTATTAAAGTGCTTATGAAAGTTCAGAGGTATAATAGATATTATGAAAATATTATTAAAGTTTAGAAATAACTTCTTGTATAAGTGATAAGAGAAGCTGTTATCAACAGCTTATCCTTATGGGTAGCCTTCCTCTACTGTTTATGGGTAAGCACTTGCTCATTGGTGTCAAACACACTTTTAATTTTAAAAAGTGATTTAATAAGCTATAAGTTGAAATAAACACTTGTATAAATCGGGCCAAACACAGCCTTAACTTCGTGTGTGCATTTTGTTAACCCAGGATCACATATGATGTTTAATCCCAAAGTTATTTACCACGTGCCATAAAAAATTTATCTATAATTATATTTTGGATAAATTGCACTTACACCCCCTCAGTTTTCTGACACTGGCATATAGACCCCCTGTGTTTTTTGAAATGGCAATGACACCCCCTGAGTTTTGAACTTAATGGCAGAGACACCCCTTCCAGCCAAAATAATTGATAATAAGACGATTTTACCCTTTAAAACACAAAATGAC
>JAUPMG010000005.1:3739337-3758809 GCA_031762675.1 Pachysandra terminalis
GAGAGAGAGAGAGAGAGAGAGAGAGAGAGAGAGAGAGAGAGAGGCAAATTACAATGAGAAATTAGGGTTTCTTTCTCTTCAACAAAACGCAGAGAACTGATCTTCTTGAATCCTCGGTAACAGTAACATTTGATACACAACAGTAGCGATTTCATCCACCAACTCAGCTGGCACTCGTCCTCAACCCTAACACTGAGTTGCAATAAGTACCTGTAGAAGCCTGGCCAAACACAGCTTTAATTTTAAAAAGTGTTTAATAAGCTTTAAGCTGAAATATGCACTTATATATGTCAAACACAGCCTTACCTCCGTGTGTGCATTTTGTCAACCCTACTAGATCACACATGATGTTTCATCCAAAAGTATTTGCCACGTGGCAAAACGTTTCATCTAAAACTAATATTTTTAAGCTTAAAATTTTCAAGAAACATTTAAAACATCAGCTTACCAAATGGACGGTCTGGATTAACAAGATCAGTCATCCAGTCAACCTCTATGAAATGATGGATTTCTAATTGTCTAACTCAAATAACCAACTGCCCCGAATAGTGGCATATTAATAACTGAAATGCCATTTCCTTGGCATTTGCTTTCCTGCAACTACTTGCAGTATTCTCCGGTAAATCTTAGGGTTTTCACTGACTACTATTCCGGGACGGAAAAATCATCTCAACGTCGGCTACGGAACGACGACTCTTTCATTCAACCGGAGCTCGAGGAGCCCTAATTTGCTTCTTCGATTAGGGTTTCTGCACATAAGTCACAGCGGTAAAAAGAGGGTTTTGAGCTTGACCTCCGCTTATGATTGGAGATATGAATTACAGTTTGTTACGGACACAATCGTTGTTCCAAAACTCATTTGGTTAAGCGCTTAACATATAGGATCGTAACATTCCATCATGCTTCTGTAGTCGACGTCTACAGGAGCCCATTCTATCGACACGTAACTCTTTTCTTATTGGCGGCTTCACTCACTTATCAGTATTACTCCATGCACACACATAATATCAAGGCATTTTAATCCAGCTTATAGGTCGCTCTTTTTGTGACTCGAATCCGTAATTTGATGCCTGTTTTGATACCATTTGTTATGGACCCAATCGTTGCTCCAAAAGCCCCAGTACCTATGGAAACTCCTTTAGTTAAGCATTTAACATATAGGATCCTAACATTCCACTCGACCATGCTTTCATAGCTAACGTCCACGACGGCCCACTTTATCGACACTGACCCGCCAGTAGCCATTTTCTTATAAGCGGCTCCACTCACCAATCAGTATTCAATGACTTAACACCATGCTCATACATAATATTGTTGATCAGGCGGGCTAATTTAACCCCACTTTACACGTGGTGCTCGATCATGAGCGCGCGTATGCATTTTTGGGTATAGCTGCATACATTGAATCATTTATAAAGTTGTAACTGTTGTACAACCGTCCTTTTCACGTACCAGCTGCTAGAAGCTGCGTACGATGATTAGACCGTTTGGTAAAAATGCAAGATTTGAAACGACAGAAAGATATCTGACCGTTCTTATCACCAATAAAGCGATAGCTTCTCAAGGAAGCAATCTTTTGAATTTAGCTTGTGAGGGAACGCCACGTGTCCCAAACCCTACAAACACGTCTTTTCTTCCCTTTTGAAATGTTCAAAAGGCTAAGGACTTATGTTCACACGGCATATTGCCTTCTGGGCACCCCAGGAAAGGAGAATCTTACTCTTCCCCCGACGGACCTCATTTTACTCGAAGGATGTATTTAGGGGCATGTTACCCCTAATGGACTCCTCAAATAGTCATGATCTCAATGGATCCTCGAAGTCACATCTATTTACTCTCTGGAACAGACTTCGAGTGATTTTATTCCATACATTTACGTTTTAAAGATATTTTTATGCAAAGAAAGATCCTCAAGGGAACTTTCTATAACTGCTAACGCATGAGTCATTTTTGGATCACACCCATAGACTGGAAAGGACTACCTTTTATGATTTGTCTTGCATAAATTACAAGACAGGTATATTCAATCCGACGGACAACCTCGACTGACATTTCCGAGGGACAACCTCGACAGAAAGATCTGAGGGATAACCTCGACAGACAAATCCGAGTGACAACCTCGACAAACAATTCTGAATAACAGAACCGAGAGACAAGTTCGATGGACAATCCCGAAGAAATCTTCTCAGGCTAACCACCTCCAAATGGTCAATTCGAATGAGGTATTTTCCCTCCCGCTAAGGGTGAATTTAAAGGAGGAATATTCCTTCCTCTTGAGACGAATTCCAGATTAACCACCTCGAGAGGGTCAATTCGTCAAGGGCTTGTCACTCACAAAAGACTACGGATTCCGTCCCCCCCTGAGGGACGCAGATTTGGGTTTACCCTCTTGAATGCTGTCTTTTATGCATCCGACTTACCGACTGGGGCTCGAAGTCACTTTCATTCATTCTCATGACTTCGAGCCATATCTTAAGACTTTCACTTCCATAAAGTAAATCCTCAATGGAAATGGCTTTAAAAGTTAAAGCACGCCATCTTCAAAAGTACTTCCTGAAAGACTGGTTTCCCCCGGACTTTGAGAACGTCCTCTCCCTTGACCTTATAGGAATTCACATGTCAGCTTCTAAGTTCATCTAAGTAGAAGGCACTCGTATTGATTACTGTAGCTATAAACCTTAATGGATTTCAAGGTAATCCCCTCCTTACTGGGACGATTGATCATGGAAACGAATTCTCTGACGAGACACTCTCTATATGGGTAATTCGAGAATACATTGATCACCTGGTAAGGGTACAGTGGTACTTACGTTCCTAGAAAGAAAATAGCCGCCGAAGTTCTCCTTAAAAATTACGGATTCAACAAAATACATTGAATTGCCCTCTAAAAAGGTTGTCTTGAGACGGATTCTCAGAATGAAAAGCACATGGTGAAAACCTCACCGAGTAATCACCGCTTTATAAATATCTGCTTTCTAACCTATCTAAAGGGGGGTTTTGTCTTATCAGGAATGTCGGCAGGATGGTGACGTTGCTCATTGAAACTTGTGTGAAGGTAACACGTCTGCAGAATTGTGTTGCACAAGTTCCAAAGTAACCTTTTGCAGAGCAGTTTTTAAGGTTTGAAATGATTTTGTCTCTTTCTCTGAACGTAACTTAGCTGTGTTGGAGTACACGCATCCCTCAAGATATTTTCCAGGACCACGTGTCACTAAGGATTTGCTGAGCACTCGAGGGTCCCCCTCTAAACGCTTGGTCGAGTGATACTTGTCTTACTGAGAGCGGAAAACTCTTTACAAATACCAATGCCCATCCTCCATTAAAGACGATCTGAAATATTGGGAGGTCTGTGTTTAAACCAGAAATTCTGAAACCTGAAACAATAGTGAGAAGAAGACTTTAAAAGAGAAAGAGAGGAATCTTCAAACCTGTGAGGTTTTACTACTCTGTGACTGCATTCACTCCCCTTTCTCAGTTATTAAAACCCCCCATTTCCTTCTATCCCTTTCTCTTTGTCTTCTCCATAACTCAAAGTTGACAATGAACGCTCTTGACAGAACGGCTGCGCGATGGTTTAGGCTGTCTTGAAACAGACTTCTTACATTATTCTCTGGTTGATGATTGTAGTTGATTCTTATATATATTAGTTGTTATTATCTTTTAATATATTTAATCTGTTACAAATTTATCTTCACCAATATCAAAGCATTTCAATCTAATCAATAAATCGCTCATTCCGTAACTCGAACATGTGACATGATGCCTGTTTTGATACCATTTGTTGTGGACCCAGTCGTTATTCCAAAAACCCCAGAACTTATAAAAACTTATTTAGTTAAGCACTTAACATATAAATCGTAACAGTCTCAAGATTTTGTCTTCGAAACTCCGATCGAGGTATTGAGCATTTCAAGTAATTTCCACAACTTTCTAAGCATATTTATTATTTTCAAAGATGAAGTCTTTTTGAATTGAAGTACTGAGCTCAGTTATATGGTTTTGCTTTACTTTTTCAATCAAACTAGTGGAGAACTAAGTTCAAATCCCTTCATGAACAAAAACCCTTCAGCAAGCAATCTCCTGTTTGGGAAACCCTGGTTTTGCTCGTTCGAGAATCAATGCTACTGTTTTCGCACTTTCATGTATCAGAATAGTAAAGAATTTATGCAATCCTGTACTTTCAACGTAGTTTAGAAGGCCAAATAGCGACTTTTTTTTTTTTTGATCAGTCTCAGAAGCAGTATCAAAAGGAGAAGTTTTATTTGTTTATTATTGAAAAGATAGAAGAGAGAGAGAGAGGATATCTGTGTAAATTTTCACAAGAGGCCGCACGTTCCGCACGCGCTGCCCTCCGACCTCCAAATTTTGAGATTTGGTAGGTGAACACATAATTTTAGGAGGCAGGAGAAGAGCTGAGATTTTATGTGCTAGGATTCTATGTGCTGTAGAGACAAATCCCGAAGATAAAATGATATTTTTGCCTTCGATGTGAACTCATCTCTGAATTTGTCTCTACAATACACGACGAACACAACAGATCACAGCACATAAGATCCCAATCCCGAGAGAAGATATCTTCGTAAATCTTCACAATTGGCCGCACATTCCGCACGACGTCCGACCACGGAATTTTTAGATTTGGCGGCTGGACACGTAATTTTAATTGGAGAAAGATATCACCACCCAAAAAAAAAAAACACAAGAGGATATCTGTGTATATTTTCAAAAGAGGCCGCGCGCTGTCACACCACCATAATTTGAGATTTGGCGGTTTGACACGTAATTTTAGTTGGCGGGAGAGAGACAGGATATATGTGTTAATTTTCACAAGAGAGGATATCTGTGTAAGTTTTCACAAGAGGCGGCGCGTTCCGCACGCGCTGTCCTCCGACCACCAAGTTTTGAGATTTGACGGTTGAACACGAAGCTTTATTTGGCGGGGGGTAGTTATTCCTTTTACAATCTAAGACGTTCTCACACAGTTAAAAAAAATAAAATAATGATTTGTGGTTTTTGAATCTCGACATGACTTGTGGGTCCCACGTTTTAGTACTGCGAATATATAATTATATGCGCAGGGACCCAATCATTATGGAAATTTATAACGTGTGTCATCCAACCAAACCAAACCAACTAATAAATAAATATCAGATTTACAGTTAAGCTTTGAACTTTATATACAAAAATATGCAATTTGGACTCTATATTTCCACTTCTCTTTTGGCTGCTTCCACTCACTTTTTATATATAGAACACGAATACAGCTAAAGCTTTATAGAACTGGAGGCTGGAGCCATGGAAGTGTGCACACTGTCAATTGGTTCGGTCTAAACCGAACAAACCAAACCAAAAAAAGTTGGTTTGTTTTTATATATAGAACACGGATACAGCTAAAGCTTTATGGAACTGGAGGCTGGAGCCATGGAAGTGTGCACACTGTCAATTGGTTCGGTCTAAACGGAACAAACCAAACCAAAAAAAGTTGGTTTGTTTTTCATTTTTGATTTGGTTATGGTTTATAAATCAAAAAACCAAAATTTGGTTCAGTTTACGGTTAAAGCTCCAATTAAATCGAATCGAACCAGAAAAACCGAAATAGCTTATATACGTGTGTGTGTGTGTGTGCACGTGCGTGGGTGACATAGAAAATAGCACTACTTTTGTCAAACCGAACCAAAAAATCGAGTTTTCGGTTTGGTGTGGTTTTTGGTTTTTTACATTGGTTTGTATTTCGGTTTGACCACTGAACCGAACCAAACCGATTGAATTACATCCCTAGTCTGTACACTTGTATTGTGTCCCATTTGTTTTGAATCTATTGATAAAGCTGTTCTTTGTCACAGAAAAAGAAAAAAAAAATTCTTTACTGAGATTACAAGACTCTGTTTGAGGCTCCTCTTTCCTCTGTTTGCTTTGAAGGAGATGTTCTCTTCTTAAGCACATCTGGGCTATCTGTTCAGGGCTTGCTAGTAGTCCAACGGAGGGCTTCAGGTCTTAAACTCTATCTTCCACCCTAATAGTGTCTGCTATTTATTGATTATAATTTTGTTTTTCAATTTTTTATGTCTAATTGTATGTGGGTTCTTCAATTCTTCTCTATATAGGTTCTCCATATTTTTTTATTTTTTTTTGTTTATCTTTCTCTTTTGAATTAGTTAGTGAAAAAAATACTCCTGTTATTCATTTATTATAACTTTATTTTTAATTGATTTTTTATGTCTAAGTGCATGTGGGTTCTTCAATTACTTCTCTACATAGGCTCTCCAAATTGTTTTTGTTAATCTTTCTCTTTTGAATTAGTTACTGAAAAGAAATCATGGTGGGTATCTGAAAGTGAGTTCAAAAAGCCAAAAACTGTTTGTTCAATCTGTGTTCCTGATGTTGGGCAGTGTTCTTCTGCTTCTTATGTTGGCTTTCATGTGGACATTCATGCCTGTCACTCTATATGGTGTAATCTGAGTAATTGATCCCAAATATCAAGTTTTCGTTGTGTGTTTCCATGTAATTTGAAGAACTAACTGAAATTCTTGATGATTTTGTTTGAGATTGTCTGCTTGACTTTGATATCTGATGAAGGTTCCTAATACATACGACGGATGTTGGTGCGATTAGAAGAATCGATCGAATAAATACTAATTTATGGTCATGGAGGTCTGTAAAGTTATTGGGTCTCATGATTTATTCATGACAAGACTTCTTCTGTTGCTGCTTCTATGTTTGTTGGTTCCGATGGAAGTCATGGGTAGGGCTCGAAATGCAAGCATTTCTTTGTCAAAGGCGAGTACTGTGAATGTGGGAGCATTGTTTACTTTCAACTCGATCATTGGAAGAGTAGCAAAGCCAGCCATTATGGCTGCAGTTGATGATGTCAATTCTGATTCAACCATACTTCCAAGAACGAGATTGAACCTTATCACACATGATACAAATTGCAGCGCATTTCTTGGAACCATAGAAGGTATGATTCGAAAATCATAAATTGAGTAATGAAGCACCATTTACCTTATTGAATTTGAAGTATCTGATTCAAGTGCTTTGAAAATAAGATGGAGTCTACTTAATTTCACGTGTGGTATTTAGGAAACAATGAAGGATCTACATACACTTTCATGTTGTAAACTGTTATCTTACTTCATTTAATACAATTTACAGATGCCTATCAAAAACAAAAAAAATAATAATAAAAAAAAATATGTACCTTCTTAAGATATAGAGTCTCAGTTTCTAATTTTTATAACCATATGGTATTTTCCATAGACCTTATGGACTCCTCTTGAAAAGTTCTACTTAATTTCACTTTTAATTCTCATGATTTTAATGAGATTGCATGTACAATGCTTTGTGGAAGAGGAAATTGAATGTGTCTGCAAAGTATGCTTGTATTCTAGCTAGATTTATTGCTTGTTGTTAGAGATATGAGTGGCTCATAGTCACTAGTATCTAGATCCAAGGGGAGGGATCTGAGGCGTCCCATGGGCCTGGGTAACTTGTTTGTGCCGGATCAGTACCATCGGGTTGGGGGCTACGGTGGGCTCCGCCCCCCACAGTACGGTAAGGGTATATTGTGGACTTGCCCTATATATTGGGTATGATGAGTATAAGTTGTACTAGTTCGTTTTTCACATAGTGGAAACTTCTCTCCCATGGACGTAGGCTTTGCTGAACCACATATATCTTTGCGCATTGGTTTGATCTTCGTTTTAACTGTGTTTATTATTATTTCTTGATCCCACTCAACACCTCTCTCTCTCTCTCTCTCTCTCTCTCTCCTCTCATACAATTTTTCCTTTTCGTAATGAAAATTGCAAGAGTTTGACAATTGGTGTGCTAATTCAGCTTTGCAACTCATGGAGAAAGACGTGGTTGCCATAATTGGGCCACAATCTTCTGGGATAGCTCATGTCATCTCCCACATTGTTAACTCACTTCATGTGCCACTTCTTACATTTGCTGCAACCGATCCCACCCTCTCTGCACTGCAATACCCTTATATCCTCCGTACAACACAAAGTGACTATTTTCAGATGTATGCAATTGCTGATTTGATCGAGTTTTATGGTTGGAGGGAGGTGATTGCCATCTTTGTGGATGATGATTACGGGAGAAGTGGGATATCTGTGTTGGGTGATGCTCTAGCAAAGAGAGACGCCAAGATCTCTTATAAAGCCGCATTCACTCCAGGGGCCCCAAGAAGTAAAATCAATGACTTGTTACTTGGAGTAAACCTGATGGAATCCCGGGTTTATGTTGTACATGTTAATCCTGATACTGGCCCAACAGTTTTCTCTGTTGCCAAGTCTCTTAATATGATGAATAGCAGCTATGTTTGGATTGCTACAGATTGGCTTCCTTCTGTTTTAGATTCTTCAGAGTCATTGGATGCTGCTGATACCATGAATCTCTTACAAGGGGTTCTTGCACTTCGCCATCACATTCCCGAGTCTAGTCTCAAAAATAGTCTTATGTCTCGTTGGAACGACTTACAACAGGAAGGGATTGCTACCTCAAACTTGATCTCATATGGTTTCTATGCTTATGATTCTGTTTGGTTAGTTGCTCGTGCTCTTGATGAATTCCTTAACGAGGGAGGAAACATCTCTTTCTCTAATGACCCCAGGTTGCACGATGCGAATAGAAGCATGCTTCACTTAGCGGCGCTCCAAACTTTTGAAGGAGGCCAGAGATTGCTTGAGAAACTAAGTATGATGAACTTTACAGGTCTAACTGGTCAAATTCAATTCGATTCCGAGAAGGATTTGATCCGTCCTGCATATGACATTATCAACATTGGTGGGAATAGTTCCCGAAGGATTGGGTATTGGTCCAATTATTCTCGGCTCTCAATTGTTTCTCCAGAGATCTTATACATGAAGCCCCTGAACACTTCTAACAGTAGCCAACAGCTTTACAGTGTAGTATGGCCTGGTGAAACTATGACGAAACCTCGTGGATGGGTATTTCCCAATAACGGGAAGCCTCTGCGCATCGGGGTGCCTAACCGAGTAAGTTATAAGGAATTCGTGGCTCAAGATAGCGGTCCCAATGGTGTGAAGGGATTCTGTGTAGATGTGTTTGAAGCTGCAGTGACCTTACTGCCTTATCCTGTTCCACACACTTATATGTTGTATGGAGATGGTTCAAGGAATCCTAAATATGACGATCTTGTCAAAATGGTTGAACAAAATGTGAGTAATATGTTTTTATCTTCTATTCTAAGGATGGTGGAGATTTACGTGCTCTTAATGATTTTGCAGCAACATGCTTATACACATGGCTCACATATAGGGACCAAGGTTGTAAATTTCGATTTCGCCAGGGGGGTCTGGCGAAATTTTGCCAAAATATCGCTGAAATGGGGGAAATATCGCCCCATATTTTGTGTTGTCAAACTAAGAAATGGCGATATTTGGCCGGCATGCTGGTGAAATTTAAAAACCGGTTCAACAAATTTTCACTATAACATCAGAGAGAATGCATAGTTTTATGAATATCCAGTTGCATTTGTATTTTCTCTGGGATTGTCAATGGTAGTTCCCATCATATGGTTGGGTTGATTTGGGATTTGAAAGTGTTTCGGATGTCTCTTGTTTAAACTTCTATTTGGGAATTATAGGTTGTTGCAAGTATTTTATTGTGAATCTTGTCTGTTTCAGGGTTTTGATGCAGCTGTTGGGGACATAACAATTGTTACAAACAGGACAAGGATTGTGGATTTTACACAGCCTTTTATTGCTTCAGGACTTGTTATAGTTGCTCCTGTCAAAGAGATGAATTCGAGTCCTTGGGCTTTCATGAAGCCATTTACAGTACAAATGTGGTGTGTAACCGGCGCTTTGTTTCTCTTTGTGGGAGTTGTTGTTTGGATTCTCGAGCATCGGACAAACGCCGACTTCCGTGGCCCACCAAGTCAACAGTTGATAACATTGATTTGGTTAGTATCTCAAAAATTTCATCTTCATTCTGCTCTATGGATATTGGGTTACTTCTACTGAGATTGCTTCTAATCTTGCAGGTTTAGTTTCTCAACGATGTTTTTCGCTCATAGTGAGTAAATCCCTGATCTATAAACCTTTTTTCCCATCCAAAGTTCTTTTATTGCGTGATTTCTTATTCATTTGGTTCCAAATTGATGTTCTTAACTTTGGCTGATTGGACCCAATGCAGGAGAGAACACTGGGAGCACCCTTGGACGTTTTGTGCTTATCTTATGGCTATTTGTAGTATTAATCATCAATTCAAGTTACACAGCTAGCTTGACATCAATTCTCACAGTTCAGCAGCTATCGTCACGAATTGAAGGGATAGACAGCTTGATCTCAAGTTCTGAACCAGTTGGAATTCAGGATGGGTCATTCGCGAAGAACTATCTGATTCAAGAGCTTAACATTGCAGAGTCCAGGATTGTGATTCTGAAAACTAAGGAAGAATATCTTGATGCTCTTCAACGTGGACCGAATGGTGGTGGGGTTGCTGCCATCGTTGATGAGCTTCCTTATGTTGAGCTCTTCTTGTCTAGCACCAATTGCCAGTTCAAGATTGTGGGACAGGAGTTTACGAAAAGCGGATGGGGATTTGTAAGTATTATTGATTACCACCCTTTGCCACATCGATTCGTAAAATTTAAAAAAAAAAATAACATTATTGATTACCTTCTTTGCCTATGCACACTCAAACCATCACAACTGAAATAACCAACTAAAAGTGCCCATGGTTAACTGTTTAATTTGCTCAGATCCAGTTAACAATATAGACGTAAAATTGTTAACTAGTGTTGGGTGAATGCAGAAGTATCATGCAATTAGTTTAAAATTATTTACTCGACGAATCTCAAATTGATGCATCTGATAGTTTAAAATTATTTCCATCCATTTAAATTTCTTTTATCCTCGATTATTTTGTCATATCATGTCAAGAATACCTCCAATAATATCTGAAATATTAAACAGAAAAAGAAAGAAATTGATACATACTCTAATTTATCATGAAAGTTAGATTGCTTGCGAACTCATCATTTTGTGGTATCAGCTTCTGGCAGAAATATAGGAAGTTTTTTCAATATATATGGTAATGAATACCATCATCCTTTTTTTTGTGACATGGTACCCTCAACCCCTCTTATTGGGGACTGGATAAACCTCGGATACATGACTGCACCCACAAGGACCATATATCAGGTAAGCCTGGGGACTCGAACCTGGGACCTCCAGTTCCTGAGCTGGAAAGCCTGCCAGTTGAAACTTTCTTTACCTTTTTCTGCCTAGTGTCTTTGAAAAATGTTAATTAGAATTTGAGAGGATACTAGTTATACTTATCTCAGAAATTTCTTTTCAAAGAGATTTGATAGTTGAAGGCCCAACATCATCACCTCAAGTCAATTTTCTGTAAACTGACAGGCATTCCAAAGGGACTCTCCTCTTGCCGTTGATTTGTCAACAGCCATTCTTAGACTCTCCGAGGATGGCGAACTCCAACGGATCCATGATAAATGGCTGTCGCAGGGCGAGTGCAACTCACAAGGCGACCAAGCTGAAGTAAACCGGTTGTCTCTCAAGAGTTTCTGGGGCCTTTTCCTCATAAGCGGTATCGTATCCATCCTCGCTCTTATTGTGTACGTCATCAGGGTGTTCTGTGAGTTTCTCAAATATAAGCCGGAGGATGAGGAAGAGGGTGTCGAAGCTGATATAACCAGACCCACAATTATGAAGAGCTGTATTGAGTTTTTTGATAAGAAAGAAGCTGAGATCAAAGACAAGCTAAAGAGGAAGACTAGTACTGATACCAAACAAGAAGAAGCTAGTCCAAGCTTGGATCGACAGTTACATTAGCGAGATAATTAGATAAGCAGGAGAGAAATTAACATTGCTTAAGAAATGAATGTTGGGATTCTGGGTTTTGCTTCTTGTGTATGTCCAAGATAAATCTTTGATATATCTGAAGTGTTGAAGTTCTTTATACAGAATGAGAAGATTGTTATTCATCATTACCGAAAAAAGAAGAAGAAGAAGAATGAGAAGGTTGTTGACTTGGATGTATATTGTTGTTTAAACAGCTATTGCTTTCCAAAATGATGAGATTTTTCTATGGATATAGACAGTTCCTTTGTATTGAATATGATTATGTTCCTTAGTCTGCATCATTGTTAGCAAAACGCGAAACATCAAAAAAACGGAACGGGAAAAATACGAGTTTAATATGGCTTTAATTTTAAAAAACGTAGTAAAAAAAACGGTCAAATAAACGGAATTAATACGTATCTTGTTCAAAAAAACGGGTTCAAAAAAATGTCTATATATATATATAAGTATTAATAATTAAACAATAATTTTTTTTTTGGTTGGAACTTGTTATAAAACCCTTTAAGTCGGCTAGCACGCATTTGTCATTGGAACTTCCAACTGACAACTTTTTTTTTTTCTCAACTTTAAACACCGACTTTTTTAAACGTGTTTTAAACGGTATCTAAAAAAAAACGCGTTTTTTTGCTTACAAAACGTTTTAAACGTTTATGCAATAAAACGCGTTTTTTTAAAAAAAACACCGTTTTAAATGGCTTTTTGCTAATAATGGTCTGCATTTCCCCTTCCATGTTTCCAACTGTTTTGAGTCTTCGGTTAGTTCACATTGTTTGTGATGGGCAAGGTTTGAGAGGTATTTATTGTTATTATGTCAAATCCAAGGGAGTTTACCAAAAAAAAGAAGTTGGTTTTAGGGATCTACAAATGGGCTGGTTCACACAGTTCAGTCCGGCCCGACGCGGCATGATTGGGTCTATGTTCAGGCATGGTCCAACACGATAAGGTTTATAGTGCCGTGTTAGACTTAGGGGTAATGACCCACTGCACGATTGGATACTAAGCCCAATTGGGTTTTTAGTTAAATTAAAAGCAAAGCACAAAGCCCGGCCAATACAATGATTCTCACGTCGTTATGTGTGGCCCACATAGTGAATATATTTGACTATCTGTCTTGGCCTCCTATGTTTTACTAAAACGAGGGAGGAAGATCTTTGTTAACTTTTTTTTCTTCTTTTTTTTTTGTGACATGATACCCCAACCTCATTTAGTAGCAAGGACCATATATTAGGTAATCCCGAAGACTCAACTTAAGATCGCAAGTTCTTGAGCAAGAGAGCCTACTAGTTAAGCTAATCTGTATGGGTTATTTTTTGTGAATTTGAGTTGTGTGAACCTTGTCTGAACCTCACACGAGATTGACATTTGTCCCAGGCGGTCTCATTAAAAGGGATGACCATCACTGGTTAAGGTAGAATTTGATTTCAAGTTCATTGGATCTCTTAGGATTTTAGAAATGTTAGTCACTATTTTAGTGAGGCCCACCTAGGGACAGATGTCAACCTCGGGTGAGGTTCACAGAGCTCAGATTCACAGAAGATCTTCGTTCCGAAACGACACAGTGCCACACTCCAAATTTTAGGTTTGTCAATGGGTCGAACTCTCAAATCCAAGTTTGACCAGTATTTGATCCGAAAATTTCGAATATGATTAGTCCTTAAAATCTGATGGGTCGAATATGGATTTAAATATTTAAATTTGATTAAAATTGAATTTGAATATGATTTTGATCATGTATCCGATCCAATATTCAATTAAATTTCACGAAGTTTATAATTTTTTATTATAATTTATTTATCCTTAATGTATTTGAATTCAGATATATATATTATCTCAGTCGAATATTGGATCTTGGTGAATATACAGATTGATCATATTCGAATATGATTTTTTTTTTAATTAAGACCTAATCAGATTCTGGTTATTGAATATAGACCGGTGAATTCAAATTTGATTCTATCCTATTTGTATTCGATTCATTGGCAACCCTACTAGTTCATGGGTGGCAACTGGTCGGGTTTGGCGGGATCGTATTGGACTTGTACCTTAATATAATATTATTTATGTTGACCCGAACCTGACTTGGCCCGACCTTAGGAATCAAAGATGTAAGCCCGAGCCCGGTTCAACCCGACCTTAGAAATTCAAATGGTATACTTTTTTAAATTAAAAAAACTATAAATTACAAAGATATTTCATAAATACCTATAAAAAAAACTAAAGTTTTTGAGGTTTGTAATGTTTAATCTATAAAAGAGTATGACTATGTAATGAAAATATGATATTTTTATTGATAATATAATATTTATATATATTCAATGTAGAAAAATAGTAGTACATCTAATACGGAGATAGGGTTGGATCAAATCGGACCAATCAAACATAAACCCAATCCTAACTCGAAAAAACAATCGGACCTTACCCCTTTCCAAGCTAAGAGCATTTTGTCTAGTCTATGAGGTTGGACCAAAGGCTGAAACACGCTTGTACCCCGTACTATAATGCTTGAATCCATGTTGTAATACTTGTACTTTACGCTTAAATACTTATATGATAGTTAAAAGTTGAAATATTGAATACATTGGTATTTTATTAGATTCTACTTAGGATTGTACGAAATCAGAGAAAACTCAAATGGTGGCCCGCAAATCGTCCAGACTTGGATATAGGGATAAAGATTAATTGAATAGTCTAATAACCAGTTCCTTTAAGTTTCCTTCAAAATAGTTGGAACCCGCAGGGGAGTTCTATCGGGTCGGAGCGCAACGCCTTCGGACTATTCTATTCGAGTTTATAGGCTGTGCGTGAGTTTCACGGCCCGTGAAAAGGGCAGCCAAACATGTTCTTATACAATGTGACAGGCTCACACGGCACGACATAACCATCTCCGTCTCTATAAAAGATTTCCCTCTTCTCCAAAATTCCAGTTTGACCTTCACAGAACAATTACTCGTCTCTGATCAACACATTCAATTCGATCAGTTGGCAGATCAAACCCCATTCACTTCCACCACCTCCTCTCTCAAATCTCAATACCATCTCGTCTATATATAAAATTACAAAACACTCCTCCATTCCACCACTTCCTCTTCCTCCTCCTCTGTTCTTCAGTAATGGAGGTACTAGACATTTTCATCCTCCTTTTAACAACTCTTTCTTTCTGTCTATGGTGGAAGTATTGGTCTACCACTGGCGGCGCTCCAAAGAACCTCCCTCCCGGACCCCCGGGATGGCCTGTCGTAGGCAACCTTCTCCAAGTCATTCTCCAACACCGTCCATTCATGTACATCGTTCGCGATCTTCGAACCAAGTACGGTCCCATCTTCACCATGCAAATGGGTCAACGTACTCTGATCATCGTCACAAGCTCCGACCTAATCCACGAAGCCCTAATCCAGATGGGTCCGATCTTCGCCAGCCGGCCACCCGAGTCACCGACTCGGCTCTTGTTCAGCGTCAACAAGTGCACCATCAACTCGGCCCTGTACGGTCCTCTCTGGAGAACCTTACGCCGGAACTTCGTCACTGAGCTGATAAATCCGGCACGTGTCCGGCAGTGCAGCTGGATTCGTGACTGGGCACTCGATACCCACCTGAAAAGGATCGAGAAGGAGCAATCGGAGATGGGTTTCGTCGAGGTTATGAGTAACTGTAGACTCACTATATGTTCTATTCTCGTCTGTATTTGCTTTGGAGCAAAAATCTCAGAAACCCGAATCACAGAGATCGAATCTGTACTAAAAGATGTGATGTTGATGACCACACCGAAGCTGCCGGACTTCTTACCGGTGCTCACGCCGTTGTTCCGCCGGCAACTGAGAGAAGCCAAGAAGCTAAGGGAGAAACAAATGGGTTGCTTGGTCCCTCTAGTAAGGAACCGAAAGGCGTTTGTTGAAGGAAACTGTGTCAACTCGGAGATAGTGAGTCCACTCGGTGCAGCCTATATTGATTCGCTGTTCAGCTTGGAGTTAGCCGGACGAGGCAGACTCAGTGAGGAGGAGCTCGTGACTCTCTGTTCGGAGGTGATGAACGCCGGCACCGATACCAGTGCAACGACGCTCGAATGGGCTTTGCTTCATCTGGTCTCAAGCCAAGAAATTCAAGAAAGATTGTATAGAGAAATCGTAGAACGAGTTGGGAAAGATGGGATTATCACAGAAGGAGATGTGGAGAAGATGGGTTATCTCGGAGCGATCGTGAAAGAGACTTTCCGGCGACACCCACCAAGCCATTTCGTGTTATCCCACGCGGCGACGAGGGAGACGGAGCTCGGAGGGTATGTTATTCCTGCGGAGGCGAGCGTGGAGTTTTACACGGCGTGGGTGACGGAGGACCCGAGTGTGTGGAAGGACCCGGGTGAGTTTAGACCCGAGAGGTTTTTGGAAGGAGATGGGGTGGACGTGGACGTGACGGGGACGAGGGGAGTGAAGATGATGCCGTTCGGCGCCGGGAGGAGGATCTGCCCAGCGATGAGTTTGGGGACGTTGCATGTGCACCTGATGCTTGCGAGGATGGTTCAAGCTTTTAAGTGGGTGGCAGTGCCTGATGCTGCGCCTGACCCGACTGAGACCTTTGCTTTTACTGTTGTCATGAAGAACCCTCTTAGGGCAGTTATCTTACCTAGGTGAATGGAACATGGGTTTGTCCTAGACTCTGGACATCTGTGTTTAAGGGTGTGTGTGTAGACTCTGGACATCTGTGTTTAAGGGGGTGTGTTGAAGGGTAAGTTGGTGAGCATTTTTGCATGATACAGGTGTGTGTTTAAGGGTAAGGTGGTCAGCATTTTTGCATGATACATGTGTATCAGTGTATGTGTGTGTGTTTAAGGGTAAGGCGCGCATGGTGTGCATTTTTGCATGATAGTGTATGTGTGTGTGTGTTTAAGGGTGTGTGATGTGTATGCGTGTGTCTAAGGGTAAGGTGGTGAGCATTTTAGCATGATAGTGTCTGTGTGTGTGTTTAACGGTATGTATGTATATGTGATCAAGGTGGTGAACATTTTTGCATGATACAGATATATGTGTGTGTTTGAGGGTAAGGTGGTCAGCATGTTTGCAGGGTGATAGCAATTGCTTGATAGAAACAAGTCTATTTTATTGCACTTTTGTAGTTTGTACTTTGTACCACAGGGCATTTTAAGTACAAAGCATTTATATATAAGAGTGACGCATTTAGTATAGGGTAGGGGCCGGTGGAATTCTCTGGGGTGATATATTTGTGAGCTGACCACAATCTTTTGTGGGGTACCCTGTGTTAATGGGGTCGGTCCTTGGGTTGTTTTTTTTTTCTTCTCAATTTGTTGTTTTTGATATGAATGAGAGAATTCCATGATTTAATGCGAGGAAACAACAAATTTGATGATCAATCTCGAGCAAAGAGCAAGCAAGCATGGGTTATTGACTGGGGCCCATATGTTTGTTCCCTTTAGCCATATATGTTCAAACTTTAAAGACTTCAAAGCCCCATTATATATATTTCAGACTGAAAGCCCAGATCCAGATATAGATCCTTAGGATTCTCAAGAACACATGGACTGAAGACAGAATAGGGAAAGAGTTGCTGATTCAATCTCAATCTTCTAAATCTTGTCAATTAGCTTGACAAAGGCATAGATGGAGGGTATAATTGTAATTTTTTTAACTCTTTCCATTCTTTTTCTTGGTTTCCTAATACCTTTTAGGGAAACTACTGCTTCAATTGAGACTCTTTCTATTCTACTTTTCACAATTTGCAATCTCTAGCAATAATAATAATAATGCTTTTTGTATTTATATCACTATGTTATAATGTATTTGTATTTATATTTTTGTATTTTTTATATTTGTATCTATTCCCCTCTATTCTTGTAATTGTTGCATTTGTAAACTCGACGCTAAAGCAGGTAAACTTTTGTTATTTGTTTTTATTGAATGACTATAATACCCTTTTACGTAATAAGTGCCTTTTTTTTGTTTAGTCTCCCTATGTTATCGTTTTTTTTTTTTATTTTTTTTATTTTTTGCATCAATCAATTGTGCATTTGTACACTCGATTTTAAAAACTGCAAGATGCTCTTAATTTTTTTCTTTTTTTTGGTAAAATGATCAAGATAACTTTATAAATAAGTTTATCTATTAAAATGTAATGGAAATGCAAAGCAAATTCTCATAACTCAACTCGACTCTACTCGGTTTAAGTTATTAATACCTAAAAAAATGCCAGCTTAATTAATTTGTTTAAAGCTAAATGAATTCGGGTTATATATATATTCAATCTTTATTTATGTCATAACTAGAATCTACTTTATATCTTCTTTACATTTTAATAGATAAAAGAACTTATATTATGAGGTTATTTTTGTAACCAAAATATTTAACGCATCATTAAGGGTACATATGCAACAAATTTGGCAAATAGAGGAATATTGATGCAAAAAAGTGATAATATAAGGGATGAAAGTAAAATACTACTTATTAAGTAAAAGGATATTATAGTTATTTAATAAATATAAGTAACAGAAGTTTGCAAGTTTTAATGTCAGGTATAAAAATGCAATAATTTTTTTTTTATAAAAAAAATAAAAATGCAATAATTACGATAATAGAGGAGAATGGATACAAATATAAAAAATACATAATAATATAATGAGACTAAATGGCTAACAATATTTTTGATCATCAAGTTGATAATTGAGATATTTGATTTCTTCTATGGGACCCATCAGAATGGTGGGTCCTGATATTATAGAAAGCAAGCATGTGTCACAATCTGATACTACCCAAGATTCTTATGGGTTCTTAACCCCTATACCCCTACACCCTAGAGATTTGGCTATATAGTTAACACATAAATTTTGTAAGCCGTGGGATTGGTCTGGGCTTGGCTGGGTAAGGTTAGGCCAAGCTTGATTTAATTTTGATTCTCAATTCCCATCCAGTACATGTTAAGGCCTTAAAAGCTATGTCCAATCCAATTTATAATCCTCAAGTAATGTCAAAGCTCAATCCCAACCCTAGCTTTATAGGGTGAGGATTTTTTGTGATCCGGATGACAAGAAAACCTCCTATGATCCACTAGAGTAGTAGCTCGACACCTCTCAATATTTGAAAACTCAAGAAATGGGTGAACCCTAAGGGCCTACAAAAAGTATAACTTGTGGGCCCACTAGGACAACCGTTGATCTTTTGTGGTGGATCACAAGAGGTTTCCTGTGATCTAGACGGAAGATCCTCGCTTGCTAAGTACTGATGATGAGTCAATTTGAAAATTAATTTAATTTAATCATATATTGACACGTGGCAAGGTCAAATGTGTTATTATATTCAAAGAATGTATAAATTAGAATATCAAATATTATCTGAAAATATATTTCGAAGCCCAGTCAGGGAGAATTATCTCGAATTTAACAACGTATTTCGAAATCCTACTCAAAAAGGGGTCTCGAATCACATATTCGAAAGGGAACATGAATGCATATTTATGTTAACCACCGTTAGTATTTCGAGGTCATACCTCGAAATAACCAATATTTTGTGTTTCGAGAAAAACATCTTGAAATACCCAATATTTAGTATTTCGAGAAAATATCTTGAAATAACCAGTTATCATATCAAAATCATTGATATTCTGAAACACCTTTCG
>JAUPMG010000005.1:3758873-3769096 GCA_031762675.1 Pachysandra terminalis
TGAAAGCAAGTATTCGAATCCACTGATTGTACAAACCAATTGTTTAATTGGCATTTTGAGTCATTTACCGGTTTGTGCATCACCAGTACCAAAACAAGAGAGACAATAATGTTTGTCTAATATTTCATAAATAAATAATTTTTGTCTAGTAGAGTCTAATAAATTGAATCATATGGACGAATATCTTTTGTGAACCTAGGCTGTGTCAATCTCACATGAGGTTGACATCTATTTCCACATGGACCGTACGAATAAGGGTGATTGATATTTCTAAAATCCTAAGAGACCTATGAACCTAAAACCGGTTTCTACGTACCTTAATTGGGGATGAGGATCTTCTGTGAACCTAGGCTATGTGAGCCTCACATGAGGTTGACAGTTATCCCAGGTGGACCCACTAAAAAGGGTGGCAATCACCGGTTGAGACTGAAACTGGTTAAGGTAGAAGTTGGTTTCAGGTTCATTAGATCTTTTAGGATTTTAGAAATGACATTCACCATTTTTAGTGAAGCTCACTTGGGGATAGGTGTCAACATCGTGTGAGGTTCACACAACCTAGGTGCACAAAAGATCCTTATCACTGGTGATAGCCACCTTTTTAGTGGGTCCGCTTAGGACAAGTGTCAACCTTGTGTGAGGTTCACACTACCCAAGTTCACGAAAGCTTTTCGGCCGAATCATATTGGGATTCAAATCATCTAAGGTTCTTTCCCTATAAAGTAACAATGGTCAATAAATATTAGACATATAAGCCTAACATTAGTGATACACCTATCAACATCACTTTAAAAGGTTTTTATTTTGTGTAGTGATCGAGCGAACCCCGTTCCGCTACAACGGTAGCGGAACTCTGATGTGGTGTCATCATATTGGATTCCCATCACAACGGCAAGCATTTAACCTTGTGTAAAATAAAAATTTTAATTTACAATTTTACCCTTAAATTGTAGTTTTTCCTTGGAAGTCCTAAAAGCTTTAAACATACTTGAATCAAAAGATTTGTATTTTGATTTTACTCCTGGATCTCCTCTTTTTTCTTAAATGACTTGAAAGCAATTCTATGACCAATGGTATTTCAAGATTTTTTTCTTTTATTTTTGTATGATTTTTCTTTCTTTTAAAAAATCTTTTTCCCTATCCCATCGAAGAAACTTTTTCTTTAGCATGTATTTGCATTAGGGGTGCAACTCGGTTCGGTTTGGTTCGAGTTGACATCAACCTAAGACTAAACCAACATTGGTGAAGGTTAACCCAAAAACCAAACCGAATCAACTTGAGAACTGAACTTCCTAACCCAAAAACCAAACTGAATTGAAATGGAAAATCCTAAACCAAAATCAACCTAACCCAAATTATAGTTTTGGATCGGTTTAAGTCGGGTTAAGTTGGGTTAATACACATTTTTTTAGAATTACATTATATATATACACATAATTCTATTTAAATCGGTTCGGTATTGTTCGGTTTAGAATTATATATACTAGAGTTTGGGTTTTGAGTTGGTTCGATTTAACCGAGGCTTCAACCCAAAACCAAACCGATCTAAATTCGGTTTTATAATTTCAAAATCAAAATTGAACCAAATATCTAGAAACCCAAATTAAACCGAGCTGAAATCAGTTTGGATCGATTCGGTTTGATTGGGTTTAATCGACCCAAGTTGCACCCCTAACTTGCATGGTGCCAAGGACTAGATGCATATCTTTTGTGACCTTAGGCTTTGTGAACCTCGTGTGAATCTCACACGGGGTTGACATCTATCCCACGCAAGACCCACTAAAAAGGGTGATTGACATTTCTAAAGCCCTAAAAGACCTAATGAACCTAAACTGGCTTCTACTTTAATCGATGACGGCCTGGGACAGGTGTCAACCTCGCCTAGGCCGTCACCGGTTAAGGTAGAAGTCAATTTCCGGTTCCTTAGGTATCTTGGGGTTTTAGAAATGCCAGCCACCCTTTTTTAGTGAGTCCCGCCTAAGACATGTGTCAACCTCTATTCAAGTTAGGGGTGCAACTTGGGTCGGTTAAACCCGAAACCGTACCGATCCAAATCGATTTCAGCTCGGTTTGGTTTGGGTTTCTAGATATTTTGTTCAGTTTTGGTTTTGAAATTATAAAATCGAATTTAGATTAGTTTGGTTTTGGGTTGAAGCGTCGTTAAACTGAACCAAATCAAAACCCAAACCCTAGTATATATAATTCTAAACCGAACAATACCGAACCGATTTAAATAGAATTATGTGTATGTATATATATATATATATAGTGTAATTCTAAAAAACAGTGTATTAACCCGACCTAACTTGAGTCAAACCGACCCGAAACTATAATTTGGGTTAGGTTGATTTGGGTTTAGGAATTTTCATTTCAATTTAATTCGGTTTTCGGGTTAGAAAGTTCAGTTCTCAATTCGATTCGTCTGATTTTTGGGTTTACCTTCCCCAATGTTGATTTAGTCTTGGGTTAATAGCAACCTGAACCAAACCGAACTGAATTGCACTCCTAATGCAAGTACATGCTAAAAAAAGAGTTTCTTCAATGGGATAGAGAAAATGATTTTTAACTTTTTATTAAAAGAAAGAAAATTCATACAAAGATAAAGAAAAAAAAAAACTTAAAATACCATTTGATCATAGAATTGCTTTTAAGTCATTTAAGAGAAAAGAGATCTAGGAGTAAAATTGAAATACAAATCTTTTTGATTCAAGTATGTTTAAAGATTTTAGGATGTTCTAAGAGAAAACTAGAATTTAAGGGTACAATTGTAAATCAAAATTTTTGATTTTACACAAAATTAAATGTTGCACCTTATTTTATAATGGGAATCCAATACGATGGCACTACGTCAAAGTTTCGCTACAATTGTAACAGAATGGGATTTACTCGATCAAGACTCTTTTATTTCTGATGTTAGACTTTGTTAGAGTTATGTATCTAATATTTATCGGCTATTATTCATTTCTCATAAGTACCTTAAATGATTTGAATCCATCACATTGTACCTACTTATTGGGGCCTAGACATTGCTCATCCAATTGATTTGACTTGTTTCTTAGTAAACTACTCATGGGTCCACCAAGGTCGTTGTCAAGTTTCCAAACTAAGAGAAGTCATATTGAAATTGAATGTACCCTTTGTTTTTTTGTTGAAATAAATTGAATGTACCCAAACAAATCTATTCAAGAAAATCCCATCTTTGACATAACGCTCCCCCCGCTGGCAGATTTTTTCACACGTTAACACGTGTGGTACACTACAAAAATTTTAGTCACAAGCATAATCATACTTACTTCAGGTTGAGGATAGCTTACTTAAATGAAAACAGCTTGGCCCTTTTCTCATTCCTCTTTAGAGCCCGTTTGGAATTGCTACTTGCAAATGGAAGGACTTTGATGTAAAGAACTTTGTGAAAAAAAATTAAGGTTCCGGTTGGTGTAGCTTCTTGTACCGAAGGCCTTTCTAGACCTAAAAGGATTTCCTACTCAATGCTTGGGTGTTTGGTGACATTTCTGAAAGCTACTTTGGATGAAAGCGCTTCTTTAGAAAGTTTATTTTGGTGAAGTAAATATGAAGCTGCTTCTAAAAACTATGTTTGCGGAAAGCAGTTAACAATGTTCTAAATTTAAATGAAACTTTTAAAATGAAAAAAATTACCCTTTCATTTCTATTACACATTCTTTAAGAAGACAAAATTATCCATCGAGCCTAAAGTTTTGTACAGAAGTATCATTTTATATAATTTTTCTCACCAAACGTAATTTTTAACCAATGGTTTTGATCAAAGCCTTTTTTAACAAAGTCCTTCACATGAAGCCCTTCCATTATTAGGAAGCTACGCTAAACAAGCCCTAAAGCTTTGAATTCGTTGGTTAAAAAAAATTTTAAGTGAGAAAATTAATATGAAATTATGATATTGTACACAATTTTAGGATGGATGAATTTTTCGTCTTCTCAAATGAAAGAATGATTTTATCATTTTAAAAGTTTCATTTAAATTTCAACGCCGCTAACTGCTTTTCACAAATACAATTTTTAGAAACAGCCTCATTCCTGCTTCACTAAAATGAGTTTCATGAAGAAGCTCTTCCATTCAAAGCAGCTTTCAAAAAGATCACCAAACACCCAAGCATTAGTTGGAAGCTCTTTCGAATTTAGGAATAGCTTCTTGATCCTTGGGAAGCAACGCTAAACGAAGCCTTAGTCATCCTCAAGTTGTTTGGTACTACCATTACCATTTCCTTTTCCTACCTAATCCATGATTCAATAAATTTGAACTATATAATTGATATATTTTTAAATTCTTTTTATAAATTTATTAGTTTTCACCATCCAAAAAAATGTAATAAAACTAAATGGCTAAAATTATTTGAACAAGATAAAAATTGATATATCTAAACACTGCAATGATACTCATCAAATTGTGAGCCCCCCTCCATTACCAAAAGCAATACATATGTCACTAGGCCTATGCCCTAAGACCCTTATGGGTTACTTAAAGTCCCAACCCTAAATTTTTCAATGTTTGTTAAAATCAGTTGGATGGTTCTAATCCAAGTGTCCACACCTAGGAGTTTGGACCCTTCTTAAAAGTTAAAATTAGGTGCTTCTCATAAGTCATTAGCCCAACCTCTTTCTATGTATGCAAATATATATATATATATATATATATATATATATATATATATTATATTAATTAATTTATGTAATATCTTTGTATTTTTGGACAATAATATCCTATATCTTTCTCTTTTAAATAAATTATAATATCTTTGTCTACATCATAGTTTAGTATTTGATAAGGTAAAGAAAGATGGGATGATGATGATTGCACTTTTCCTTTGTTCCAAAAGGATATGAACCCTTTCAAGGTAGATCCACCAATCGGTGAGTGACATTTAATTATTTGTTAAAAGTAAATAATTTGAAAAATTGACTTATAACTCTGTCATTTTTTACTTAAAAAAAAATTGAACGGCTAGATCAAATTGACTGCTATAGATCATTGATTAAAAAAATGCTTTATTGAACATCGTAGCCTCACATTCCTTTATGAGGTTGTACAACCACTTGATACTAGGGTGTAACTCGGTTCGATTTGGTTTGGGTTGATGTCAATTTTAGACTAAATCGACATTGGTGAAGGTTAGCCTAAAATTGAACTAAATTGAGAATCGAATTTTTCAATCCGAAAACTGAACCAAACTGAAATGAGAAACCCAAAATCCAAAACCAACCCAATCCAAATTGTAATTTCGGCTTGATTTGAGTCGGATTAGATCGGTTTAATATAATGTTTGTTAGAATTACATTAATTATATATATATATAGAGAGAGACTATAATTTGATCAAAATCAATTTGGATTAGAACTATATATTCGGATTTCGATTCGATTCGATTTAATTTAGGCTTCAACTCAAAACCAAATCGATCAAATTCGATTTTATAATTTCGAAACCAAAACCTAACCAAATATCTAGAAACACCCGTGCTTGATGACATATATTTGAAGTTGAAAACTTTGAGATTATTATGATTAACGAAACAGGTGAAATGTAACACACCATTCTTGTCTACATGCTTTACACTGAATAATTCCCTTTTTTGATTTCTCAGCTAAAAGAATCATGAGCTGCCCGTGTTCGGTGTATGTCTGACAAAGTTTCATCTTTACCGTTTCAATTACCAAAACCACCCTTATAATTAAGTGACGAAATTACCCATTCAGATAAGTAGAAACGATCGTTAAAAACTGACCGAAATACCCTACTGATAAAGCCACTACGTAGAATACAAGAAGCCGGCAATCTGGACTGTTTCGGAAGTCTTCAAAACACCGGTCAACCGTTCCGATAGCGAAGTTCTCTATGTAGCTTTGGCTCGTTGGAACGAAAAAAGAAAGAAAAAAAATTCGAAATATCAGAGAAGAAGCTAAAGCTAAAGCTTACATTTTCATGGCGAAAAGGGTTATTGAGAGCATCAAAACATGACTCAGATTTGCCGGAGAATCGTTCAGATCAACGTCAAGTGGGGTATTCTCGAAAGGGTTTCGTTCTTCCGGCGATTCTTTCGGTTTTTCTGGGACAGGATTCTCTTGTGTTCTGTAGGGAAGCCAATTCGGTATCACCGGTTAGAGCACTGTCCGTCTTCTTCTATTTCTCCGATGGAACTCGAATGCGGTTTAGTAACAGGGGAGCCGGCGTCGACGAGCTCTGGCGGCTATGATACCGATTCGGATTTGGTTGCTTTGAAGATTAGTATATTGGGTGATTGCCAAATTGGAAAAACAAGTTTTGTGGTGAGTAGTATGGAGATTCAATGATAATTTTCTTTCTTTCTTTCTTTCCTTTTTTATTTTTTTAATTTTTTTTTTTTGGTTTTCATTGTAACATTTTTTTTTTCATTTTTTATAAAATGTTGAAGATTAAGTATGTAGGGGATGAACAAGAACAGAGATGCTTGCAGATGAAAGGATTAAATTTGATGGACAAAACCCTATTTCTTAGAGGTGCTCGGATAGCTTTCAGTATTTGGGACGTAGGAGGTATGCTGATTTTGTTCTTCAATGATGGAATTTTGTGTGGTGTGTGTGTGTGTATGCCTATATATATATTATGTTCTTCAATAATGGAATTTGGTGTGGCGTAGGTGATCATAGGTCTCTCAGTCATGTTCCAATCGCTTGTAAAGATGCAGTAGCAATTTTGTTTATGTTTGATCTTACTAGTAGGCGTACCCTAAATAGGTATGTTCTTGAATCTTGGTCATCTTTAATCCTTCTGAAGAGAACTAAAAGATGTTAATGGATATTAATTCTAATGGGTATTATTCATTATTAGATATCTAACAGATTTGAGGTTTGATGATTGCAGTGTTATCGGTTGGTATCAACAAGCATCGAAATGGAATCAGGTACTTATCAATTCTTCTGCAAAAACATTTACTACTTATTTCAGTATTAAGGAACTTTCTTGTTTGAGGTAAAGCCTTTTAGTTCCTAGTTCTTCATACCCAGATGAGATAGGAAGGAATAGGAAATCACCTTAGTTCTAGTTCCATTGTCATCCAATTTTAAGTAATAAAATGTTGAGAATTGTTCTATGTTTATATTTGTTTTTGTAGACAGCAATTCCTATACTTATCGGAACCAAGTTCGATGATTTCGTTCAACTTCCTCTTGATTTGCAGTGGACAATTATTGGTCAGGTAATTTGTTGCCAATCTCTAAATCACCAAATTAGGAGTTGGGTTTCAGAGTCAGAGACATGAATTTTAGATGGATTGTAAAAATAGTGTTTGAACTCGGGGATCGGATCAGGATTGTTCCTGGCCGATCCCGAGTTTGATCAGTGATCCGTATTAGGGTCGGTCGAGTCAAACAACGAGTCAAAATAACAAAAAAAATGATAAATTACTTGTCTCGACGAGTTGGATCAGACGATCCCTAAGTTGGATTGGACGACCCGAACCAATTTGTTCGAGTTTGACTGTATACCATCTCGGACTGAGTCAATCCCAAGTTGTATTGGACGATCCCCGAGTTGGATCGGACGATCTGAACAAGTTTGACCGAGTTTGACTGATATGTATCATATCTCAGACCAAGCTGATCCCGAGTTGGATCGGACGATCTGAACGAGTTGGACCGAGATTGACTGACATGTATAATATCTTGGACCGAACCGATCCCAAGTTGTATCCGACGATCCCCGAATTAGATCGGACAATCTGAATGAGCTTGACCGAATTTGACTGACATATGTATCATATCTAGGACCGAGTCGATCCCCATTTGTATCAGACAATCCAACTCGAGATCGGCTGATCCTTTACACCATGATTGTAAACCAATTTTTTCTTCTGCATTTCATGGATACACCGAGAAAGAAAAAATGTGATAAGACTGTAATTAGATCCTACATCACCATCCTAAATGGACTCTGCAAGGCTTTAACCAACTGTAGAAGATGAACTATATAGTATATATATATGGATCTTATTGGTTCATCACATATATGTCCAAGAGACCTTTCATGAGAGAACAGGTTACGTGAAGTCTAATCTGATAATTGATCTATAATGTTTGTTGATGTAACCATGGAGAAGTATTTGAGAAGACTGAGGAGCTATCATAGTCAATTCTAAGAAACGCAATTAATTTGTTCCTTGAAGAGAATATTTCACAGTAAAGTAAACCCATTGATGCTGCTGAATGAAAAGCATCAGCCAACTATTGTATGGAACCAAACCTTTTTCTTTGGCCCCATCTCTCTCTCTCTCTCTCTCTCTCTCTCTCACACACACACACATTTGTGTCTAAACTTATACCTCATGTGCTTGGCATAACCTTCAGAAGCTCATTGTGGATTGAATGTATTGATGAACAAGGTTTTAAATTTCGCCAGCATGCCGGCGAAATATCGTCATTTTTTAGTCTGGCGATGCGAAATATGGGGTGATATTTTGCCAGACCCCCCTGCGAAATCTTAGACGAAATAGAAATTTAAATCTTTGTTGATGAGACCTGCATTTTGGTTTTAACACTAATCACAAAATTTTTCTTATTTTGGAACAGGCAAGAGCATATGCGAGAGCGATGAAAGCAACGCTATTCTTTTCAAGTGCAACGCATAACATTAACGTGAATAAGATCTTCAAATTCATTGCGGCCAAGCTCTTTAATTTGCCATGGACAGTAGAGCGAAATCTCACAATCGGCGAACCCATTATTGACTTCTAGGATGTAATTGGTATCATAAATTTTCTGGGGAGAATGCATTTGTACATAACAATATTGCTTAATCTCAGTAAAGTGATGATAGGTACTTGGTTGCCTTTCCTTTCTTTTTTGAAATTGGATGGAGGGAGAGAAGAGTAAGAGAGAGACTCTACACCTCCATGTCCGAATAAGCTGAAGCTTTGGCATACGAGTGAGGTGAAATCTGTGTGTTAAGGTTGGTTGGAAATTCTAATAGCTTGAGACCAAACCCAAGAAAGGTAAACAGATACAGCAAGTTTCAGCTTTCTTATGAAAATGGTTCTAGAATTTCTTTGGAAAAAACCTAATTTGGGAGATAGTTCCTCTATATAAGATAAGCATATGATCATCACTCCAACTGTTCTGCCATCTATGGCCCATCACTTCCTCTCTCTTGATCTGATTGTTATAAGAAAGAAAGATAAACAGAGATGAAGAACACAAGCACAGTGATTTACGTGGAAAACCTTTACGAAAAAAAAAAACTACGGAGCAATAGAGAATCCACTGTAATCAAGAAAATAGGAATATGGTTACAGAGATCTCCCTCACCACCTAATTCTCATATATTAGGTTATGGTAACACTCAACGTTTAATGTATCGGAATTGGGGACTGTACCAGCCGGTCCAGAGTCGGTATAGTAATAATAAAAATAAAAATTTTTTTTTTGGACCAGATCGGTCATCGGACCAGTCGTTGGGATGTCAGACCACCAAGACTGGTCGCCTGGAGGCCAGATTGGCGGTACCAATTGCCGGAGTGTTGGACCACTGAGACCGTTCACTGGGCTACCGGACTGCTGGGATTGGTCGCTCGACCAGCTGTACCGATCACCGGACCAGCTATACAGGTCATCAGACTACCGGTCCATAACCCTGTGATATAATAGTTTGTATTGCAGATTCGACTGGACCATTGAGGTCCGGTCTCGATACAGACCGGCCAGTGAGAACCAGACAGGACCGATTCATAGAGTAAAAGTACAAAATTGCCCTTAATAGAAAAGACCCCAAAACAGAAATTGGATCTAACAAATCAAGCTCCACACCTCAACACTGACTACTCGACCAATTCAGTGATTAGTATACATCTAAAAAGGTTTGAGACACATACTGAGTCCAGCCCATTCAAGCTCACCTCAGTCTAGGCCCATTAAGGAAACGAGCCTTTTATCAAGCTCGGGTTCGCGAGTCACTAACCTAATTATCCAGCTCAAGCTCGTACTCTTGTCTTCTTTCCTTTTCTTTTCTTCCTTCATTTGCTTGAGGAGACGAATGTAGGGGGTGTCAACGGTTCGGTTTAGAGTTCAAACTTAAACCAAACCGACTTTGAAGTGAGCAATTCGAAAATTGAACCAAATCGAAATTCTAATAAAAACACTAAACCAAAAACCGAACCAAATTTTTTTGACTAAACCGCAAACCGAACCAAACCAAAACTCTAATAAAAAAACCAAACCGAAAG
>JAUPMG010000005.1:3774219-3784616 GCA_031762675.1 Pachysandra terminalis
CTAATCCGACCCGATCCGACCCGACCTAAACAACAGAAATTTAAATTTTTAGTCATTTCTGATACCGAGTATTACAGAGGCCCAAAGGCAAATAGGACCGAATTCGGATAAAGGGCCGACGTCGAGGCCCGGAGACGAATAGCCAAAGGAAAGGGGCTGAAGGCCAGCTTGCGCGCAAAGGAAACAAGTCTAAAGGCAAGCCCGAGTGCGAAGGAGAGGGCCGAAGGCCAGCTCGCGCGCGAGGAAACAAGCCCGAAGGCAAGCCCGCGCGCTAAGGAGAGGGCTGAAGGAGAATGGTCCGGAGGCAAGGCCAAATGCAAGCAAGGGCCAAAGGCAAAGGGATGAGGGCCAAGGGCCAAAGTCGAGGCCCGAAGACAAGGTTGTCCGAGTTCGAATGAAGGCCAAGGGTCGAAGTCAAGCCCCAAAGGCAAGGGGACTAAGGCTAAGGGCCGAAGTCGAGGCCCGAAGGCAAGTGGACGAAGGCTAAGGGCCGAAGTCGAGCCCCGAAGACAAGGTCGTCCGAATTCGGATGGAACGAGGGGTTTCAAAATTTTAGAGAAAGTATCTTGTGTATCTCATAAATTTAAAAAAAAACCCCGAATGTAATATAAGTTTCAGAAAAGCCCCAAATGCCATATATTTTACATAAAAAAGTCTCGAAGGTAACACTTTTCTTACAAAATGAGTCCCGAATGCCATATAAGTTTCAAAAAAAAACCCTAATAGTATATATTTCATACAAAAAGTTCTGAATGCAAGATTTTAATAACAAAATGAGCCCTGAATGCAATTTTTTTCTCCGGAAAGGCCCGGAAGGCAAATTCCTTTCTAAAAAATGTTCGAAATACCAATTTCTTCACAGAAATAAGGCTTTGAATGGTCAAACGTGTAGGTCCGGAAGGACCATACACTGAAAATGAGACTTTATGCAAAATAATAATATTAAAACCAAGAAGGAAAGAACCATAATGCAGGTCATACCTTCTAGAAGGCTTGTAATATGAGATGTGTTTGTCGAAGTACGTAGAAAAGACGTCCCCGGTAGAGTCACCAAAATGTTGATGCGGAAATTATGCTGCTTGACCTGCTTTAAGCCGCTAATCGGGATCAAGCTACTTAAATTAGCATAAATAGCATAAGCACGTAAAGACGTCGTGTGTTGGTTGTTTCTGCACTGCCCGGAGTTGGATATGGTCTTGTTTGGACACGTGAGACGTCCCAATCAACCGCCTAAACTGTCGCGTGGCCGTTCGGACGGCGCTACGCTTATGCTTGACTAACGTATATAAAAAGAAAAGAAGAGAGGGAAGAGCCAATATAGAAGTACACATAATTTTTACGTAGTTGGGCAATATGCCTAGTCCACGGGAGTCGCCTCGTAGGAGGTCTTTTCCACTATTTAGAAGTACATGCAATACAGTGGACAACCCAATCATATGAGGATGAAGAAGGAAATAAGAAAGAAATGAGGGAGAGTGAGAGGTAGAGAGATGGAAGGAAAGAGATGAGTCCTTCTAATGTATAGATGTCTCAAGCATGAGCAAGTAGCCTTTTTTCTCTTCCTTCTAATCCTTCGGTTCTCCTCGTCATCTTGTGATTTCCGGATTCCATCATTTTGATGTTCAAATCTTCTTCTTTATTTTGTCCTAAAGTAGTCCTTTTATAGCCTTGTCTTACTTGGCCTTCAAGTAGACTTGGCATTTAAGTTATTTGGATTTCAAGTAGATTTGTACTGCAAATGACTTGAGATGGAAGTCATGAATAAGGATGTGTCATGTGGAAAGTGAGACATAATAACTTATGAAATAATATCTGATGTAGGTAGATAACCACAAATGACAAATTAGACTACATTAGACTAAATCAAACCGAGTCAAATGACTCGTTAAACCTATGGTCTATAAGTCGAGCAGGTTACACTTGATCAAACCAATAACACGTAGCTGTTTAATTAGGTCAGATCATCAATATCTACCTATTTAAGGTTATAATCTCAACCTACTAAGCTACGGACGGTCCACCGAATCCTCCCGACAGAAACCCACCACAAAGCGCGAAAGCAGCAGAATCCCAAGCACTCAGACCGCCACTTTTATTTCCCAAGATCTTACCATTAATTACAGAATCGCCATCCTCTCTACCTACGCCGGGCGCCTTTAAATAAGCGTCGGCGGCGGAGGAGCTCGGAAAAAGAAACGAAGATCTCAGGAAGAAGAAACTCTATCCGAAGACTATTTTATCTCATCACATGGCAATATCTGCAAACCCTAGTTGCATGCAAAATCCCACTTCATCTCTGCACAAATCCTGCCTTTCCTCCTCGAATTGGTTCCGAGTACCTTTCAAATTCGAGAAATTTGCTTCGAGTAATTCCGCGATTAGGCCTTTTTCGATCTCCTGTACTCTCACCAGAGATTCTATTATTGAAATGGAGAAGGAAAAGAAGTCTTCGATTTTGCCGAGGCCGGATTCTTTTGGTAGATTTGGCAAGTTCGGTGGAAAGTATGTTCCGGAAACCCTAATGTATGCCTTGACGGAGCTCGAATCGGCGTTCCGGTCTCTTGCAGGAGATGAAGATTTCCAGGTTTCTTTCAGTTTGATACAATTCCTTTTCTTCGGTCTGTTTATTCAATTTGTATTATGCTATTTTTATTTATTTTTTAAAATTTTCTGATGAATTTTTTATTTGTCTCTTCAATGAACACAACGCTTTTAAGATTATGGTTTTATTGATTTTTTTTTCCTAATTTCTTCTTTTAAAGACGTGTTTTTAAAATTTAAACTAAAATTATCTCTATTTACTGTTATGATTGATCACGGATTGGTTTCATATGAATAATTTTCGCATTTCGATGATTGACATAGCGATCTCGACGTTATATTCATTCATTTAGCGAAGTATGATTGTTTTATCTTACTCATTTTTTTTTTTTTTTGAAGCAATGATTTGTAGGAGTATTCCTAATTTCTTCGTTTAAAGACTTGCTTTTCATTTTTAAACTAGAATTATTTCTGTTTACTGTTCTGATCGATCACAGATTGGTGTCGTGTAGATAAATTTCGATGCTTTACATAGCTATCTCAACGTTATATTTACACTTCAGCGAAATATCGTTGTTTTATCTTAATCATTTTATATTTTTTCAATTGTTTTTTTTTTCATTGGATGAACTGTTTTTTGTTTCTTCTTTTTAACAATTTATGGATGAATTTCTTTATTCCAGAGAGAGCTTGATGGAATTTTGAAAGACTATGTTGGCCGGGAAAGCCCTCTTTACTTTGCTGAGCGGCTTACTGAGCACTACAAGTGTTCTAATGGAGAGGGTCCAGACATATACTTGAAGAGGGAGGATCTTAACCACACTGGAGCTCACAAGATCAACAACGCTGTTGCCCAAGCATTGCTAGCTAAGCGTTTGGGGAAAAAACGGATTATTGCCGAGACGGGAGCTGGTCAGCATGGAGTTGCAACTGCTACCGTATGTGCTCGTTTTGGTTTGCAGTGCATCATCTACATGGGTGCTCAAGACATGGAAAGACAATCCCTTAATGTTTTCAGAATGCGCCTTCTCGGGGCTGAGGTTTGTTGTTACATTTCACTGTTTCTGATGGATAACAACTTGAACTGATTTCTTTTACTTCTATTTCTCATGGGATGCTTTACTTTGTTTCCTAAGAATCCTAGATCTTTATCTCCAATTTGAAAGGAATTAGTGTTTGAGTGGTGATATTAGACGAAGAAATTGAAGGAGAGATGCTGATGGCTTCTCTTATACTCGCTGTTTTTTATATAACAGGATTACCGGGCCAAGTACCCATGCTGATGAAACTGTTCAGTTTTCCATGATACTGTTATAATTACTAGAATGCAAGTATTGAAGAACCAATTTTAACTACAATATTATTATGATTTACGACTAGCAGGGCTTCTCTTGCCCTCACCATTTGTATCTTCTATGTATCTACTATATATATGTTTACGTTTATGTATGTATATTAGTTTTTGGATTAGAAAAATAAGTATGCCTTACAATGGATGAATCTCAACAAGAAGCAGGGAGTTGTTCCTTTGCTGGTCTGAAGGCGTTAATTATTTGTTGCTACCTGTCATTATCTTTCACTGAGTTAAATTGTTATTAATATAATTGAGTCACAGAGAGCATTTTTTCACTTGTTGATTGATATGTAGAACTTTATTTTTCAGAAACACAACACATAGTTGATTATTGAGGAATGGTTATTGTAGAAGTGGTATGGTGGTTAGCTAGTGGTGCTGTGGTGAAATTACCTGCTTGGTATATCTTGCCTTTTGTTCTTCATACTCTTCCAATGTCCACAAGATAGCTAAAATGGAAGCAACCATAGTGGGGCATATGCCATCAACGTACAGTTGTTCCTTGGTTCAGACCTCAAAAAGAAAAGTTTCTGGTCCAGTTTTTGAGTTTCTAATCCATTTTTTTGGATCTTTCTTCTTTTTATAGGACTTGCATTTTGAAGAGAAAAAAGATTCACAATTGAGGCAAGCTCGACCATTGATTCATTAAATAAATTTTTCTTGTAGCTCTTTGTAATTCTTCCTCTTGTTGTTAAAGTTGGTTTAGTGGACAAGTTAGATATGTGAATAAGGGGCTTATTGAGGATAAAATGATGTGTGGTTTATAGGATTCCAGAATTGTGTGGTACTTGTCAGTCAGTCTAAAGTGGGGACGGAAAGGCTTGAAGCTTGACTATGCTTCCACCATTTCTCCTCTAGTCATGGGAATTGATACCTTCAATGAAGACTGGGTTTTTGTAATGGTCTAAGTTTTCAATCTCTGCAAACATCTTGCATAATATATTCATGAAAATTGCATTTATTTTCTGTTATCAATCTAAATGGTGTGATAAGTTCAGCTGTGTGGCATAAATGAATATGTTTGATGAACACAGAATAAGTCTGGATTTACTATTAGCAATGATAAAAATATATTAGTTTAAAGGGCAGCCTCACTTATTTGTCGAACTTTGGCTATCATTGAATTTATGTGACTTGTAGGTATGGCAATCTTCCTCATATCGTTATTCATAATACTGAGTAAATGAATGTTGAGCTAAACTGAGAAACTATGTATTGTATCATTCCATATTTTGTCCTGTCTTATTCATTCATTCGTTTTTTTAAATCTATATAATATTCTCATCTCATATGGGTGATTTAGCTTGCCCTTCCCTACATGCCATTATTATTATTATTATTATTATTATTATTATTATTATTATTATTATTGGTAGATATTTTTTATTTATTTAAAAATAAATATTATTTATTTATTTTTAAATAAGGTTTTTTAGGTGGCAAAATTTACCTTGATTTATTGATTAATATTCTGTTTGTATCAGTTTCCTTTTGCCACTCAAGGTAGTATTATGCTACTTCAGAAGTGTTGCATAACATGCTTGACCCATTGTTCAAACACCGAGAATGTTGACTACATCTTATCTATATTTACAATTAATTTGGCAACTATGCTTCTGTTAATGATTCACTATACCTATTCTAATGAAGGTTAGAGCAGTCCATGCTGGAACAGCCACGCTGAAGGATGCTACATCAGAGGCTATACGAGACTGGGTCACTAATGTGGAGTCAACGCATTATATTTTGGGGTCTGTTGCAGGACCTCATCCATATCCCATGATGGTCAGAGAGTTCCATGCAGTGATTGGTAAAGAAACAAGAAAACAAGCAATGGAAAAATGGGGCGGAAAGCCAGATGTTCTGGTTGCCTGTGTTGGTGGCGGTTCGAATGCCATAGGGCTCTTTCATGAGTTTGTTGATGATTCAGATGTGAGGCTGATTGGTGTTGAGGCTGCTGGTTTTGGATTAGATAGTGGGAAACATGCTGCTACTTTGACGAAAGGGGAGGTCGGAGTACTGCATGGAGCTATGAGCTACTTATTGCAGAATGAGGATGGACAAATCATCGAGCCTCATTCTATTAGTGCTGGGTAAGAACCAAAAAGCATTTCAATTGTTTATATCCTAGTACTAAATTCTACACAATTGTAATAGTTTTCTTTGTTATATATAGGTTGGATTACCCTGGAGTTGGACCGGAGCACAGCTTTCTAAAAGATCTGGGACGTGCGGAATACTATAGTGTCACTGATGAGGAGGCATTGGAAGGTATGTGCATTAAATAAAATATTTCTTTTCACTTGTATTAGATATTTACTGTTTTTTCTACGACATTACACAGCATTTAATACATGTCTTGCTTTTGAAAATTGGGACCCAATATCTGATGGGTCCTATTAAGAGATCAAGTATTCGAAGTATCAGCTTGATCAAATGATCTCAGCCTTCTGATTTCACTATGTACTTTTGGATGATGGAAAACTATTAGGAAACCTCATTTAAAGTTCTGAAATGAAAGAGCGCTTAAAAATCCATGCAGGGGTTCCTAAGCCCCAGAACTCAAGACGTTAATGAGAATAGTTTTTTTCTTCAAAATGCTTGATATTTAGAACACTTTTCTATCTTGCATGGAGATAAAAACGAAAACCATTTGCTGTAAGACGTTGCTCAGTTATTTGTTGTGTGTAGTCCATATTGGACTCAAGCCTTGCTGAATTCTTATTTTCTACTAATGAAGGTCATATGATCTGGATTTTGGTCTTATAAATCAGAAGAGTGCAATGAGATTGACATCATTACATCTTACTATTAGAAGTTACCTTCTAACGCTTGGGCAGACATTTCTGTTAGCCTATTGCCCATGTTATGTGATGATACATGCTGAATTTGGATGGTCCGATCCCTAAATTGTTAAAATTTCTCTGACTCCGTCCGAAACCAAGTCAGATCATCCGATCCAGATGATCTGACTCGGTCCAATCCGATACTGAGTTTTAACACTGTGACCCTATTAGCATTTAAAGAATGGTCCAAAGAGAATACATCCGATGCTTGTTAAACTTGATTCATTTTCTAACTATTCTATGATGGGTTGTTGCATTTGTTTTGTTATATAGTGTTCAACGTAATTTGCTTTCGGTTTCATGATGCATTTGTTGTTTACCTTTCACCGTTGCTCATTAGATATCATGCCATGTTAATTTTATTGGTTATATATAACATTGTGTGTTTTCAGCTTTCAAGAGACTATCTCGACTGGAGGGAATAATCCCAGCACTTGAGACATCTCATGCATTAGCTTACTTGGAGAAACTGTGCCCAACTCTACCCAATGGAACCAAGGTCGTGCTCAACTGCAGTGGAAGAGGAGATAAGGATGTTCAAACAGCCATCAAGTATCTGCAAGTCTAAAGGTAGGTTTCTATGTCACTGTCATTTCCTCTCCAGTTGGATCTATGCTGAAACGTTTTTCCAATCTCTCTTTTCGTTGACAGCAGAGAAATTTTGTGTGTGAGAAATCCGTGAATGTAGAATATCCTCTTTTTACATTTCGAATAAGAGGCGTAGCTCCTCCTATATATTCTCTATTTTTTGACAAAGTAAATCCCAAGACGGCTTACAATCTCTATGCTATTTATTTGGTTCGAGTCTGGTTGGAAGTATATTTGGCAACAGGCTGGGCTAGAGCCTTGACATTGGGTGGAGCTGGCCCGAGTTGACATGGGCCTCGTGGATGCCCGAGCCCAGCATGCCGGCTTGGCACGGATTATTTTTTCAGGCTGTGCCTATTTTGGGCCCAGGCTTGGCGCGGCACGAGGCATCACGCTGGGCCTAGTTCTGAGCTGTGTCATGCCGTGGTCCATGAACCCAGTTCCGGCACAGCATTATAAGGCCCGTCGTGCCATGCCCAGCATGGACCATATCATACCGGGTCGGGTTGACACATGCAGTCCGGCCCATTTAGACATCCCTACCTACGGATGGTCATTGTATCTTCTCTCTTGGAAGTTTGAAGAATACATGCAATATCACTGATGGTTGTTCATATGGCAACAAGTTTTTTTAATGGGTAATGAAAGGCAATCTCTAAGAAGTGATTCCTGAGCCTGAAAACGCTTTAGCCATAAGCTTTTGGTAAATGCTTCTTTTAAGAAACAATGCCCAACATGGCCAACGAATGTTTATGGCAAGGCAAGGCAACTTAGTTACAATTCAATAAATCTGAGATGCCTTCGTTACCACAACAATTATTGACCTCGACCATATGAACATTGTAGAGATGCAATTCGAAAGTGATGCTTATGAATTTGCCAAAAGAAAAAAGAACAAAAGCTTCTTTTATTGAATAAACTATAGTTAAAGCATAATAATTTTATTACCACTAAAAAGCTTCTTTTATTGAATAAGAAAGTTAGAACAAGGCATGAATTTAAGTAAAGACCACAAAGCAGGATACCTATCGTCTACTTACCTGCACAGTTTAGTTACATTCTTTTTAGTTCAGCATTCTTCTTATTACTTGTCTACAACAAGAAATGAAATGCCGCCAATTCCATCGGTCCGACCGACCAACCAATATCATATTCTCATGGGTGATCAACTGCCAAATTTATCTAACCATTGCTTTACAACCTAGGGACAATTGCTGCTTATTCTTTCTTTACTGCTTTGCCTGCATACAGATATAAAGGGTTCAGGGCAAGCTATCCTGGGTTCTAATTAATATAATGCAAGGCATTTAATTGATTAATAGTAAGACATGCTATGGCAAAAGGTAAAACAGGGTACAGTCAGATGCATGATTTTCTTTTTCTTTTTTTTTTTCCTCAATTGATATTTCAGTTCTTTCAAAGAGTGAAAATAACAAGAATGCAACAATTCCCATTTAGAATAGAGATATGAGCAATAAGTTTCCCCATAAACAAACCCCAGCGCCTAATAATGCTATATCTCCATCTCCGTCTTTGCCATCTAACTAGAAATGCCAACTCTAACCCAAATACTTGCTCAATTTAATTAATTCTAAATGTCAGATTCTCATCAGTGATGATAATGATCTCTGTCTGTAAATCTCAGAGGAATGATAATTTAGTCTGGCTAGGGATGTACAAATGGACCTTTCGTGCCATACCATGCCTAATTTCAGGCCCCTAGACCCAGCATGGCACAGGGCACCATTATTATCATGCTGGGCCAGACCGGGCTTCATGCTTTGCCTATAATTCGGCTAAAAACCCAATCAGGCTTGTGCCCAATCATTCATGGGCTGGGCCAGGCCATGATCCCTCCAGGCCAGACACGACACTATTCTGATATACAAATTGAGCCCAGCCGAGCTGAGCCGAGCCAAACTCAGCTCAAGCTCGTTAAGATAATGAGCTTTTTTTGGGGCTCAGACTCGGCTCGCGAGCCTAATTATAGAGCTCAAGCTCGGCTCATACAAGCCAAGCCCGAGTCTTAGCCGAGCTGGCTTGGCAATAGGGCCCCCTATTGCCATGTTTAACAAACACACAAGAGAGGTAAAGGGATACAAACAAATAGCAGTTTGTCATATATGTATATTGGAAATTTTGGCCCCAGTAAAATTCTAATGGCATTCCAGTCCTTTTGAGAGAGTAAAGTCATCGACATATTATTTATGAGCAGTCGATTCATAGAAAGAATGAGAGCTTACCTGGGAATAGAGGAAGGTTCCAAGAATTGCTATAGCAGCTCCAAGAGCGTTGACAGGTTGGACAGGTGTGCGGAAGATGATGATGGAGGAGACTATGACAGATATCCGCTTCATGGTGTTTCCAATGCTAAACGTTAAGGGAGAAATCTCATCCAGGGACATGTATGAGACTTGATTGTATAGGTGATAAAACACACTCTGGGCTGCCACCCACCTATTGTGTCCAATTTGAAGCCCCCCACACACACACCATAAAAAAAAACAGAGGCATTTCCATTAGTAAGACAACAAAGACAAAATATGCAACATACTTCAATAAACCAATTTTGCTGAATACGAGAGCCGGAACTTTGAAAGCTCTAATTCAGTAAATGATAGGGAAAAAAATTGCAGCTAATAAGATGACATTGGTAGAACACAAAAATGTGCAATATAACAGGAGATTGGAAAAGGTATGCACGAGTAAAATGAAACTTCAGTTGATTAATGGCAAACTCATAGTAATAATTGAAAATATTAGATCTTTAATCAACAAAAGAATTCCACAAAACCAGTAGCATGCACCTAATCTAGAGTGTTTATCAGAAGAGTAGAAATCCTGTACAACCTTCCTTCCTGACCTGTGCTACATAGACAGTTTATCAGGAGAAGAACAGCAAGCAGTAATTTGTTGCAAACTAAGAATCTAGATTTACAGTAATTTGTTTTCATTGAAAACATAACAAAATGACAGATCTCTCTCTCTCTCTCTCTCTCTCTCTCTCTCTCTCTCTCTCTCTCTCTATATATATATATATATATATATATTTACTATACTGTTGATAG